>VUQH01082155.1:0-25339 GCA_015106775.1 Etroplus canarensis | reverse complement strand
ACCAGGGACCTTTCGCTTGGGAGGCGAATGCGCAAACCACTACGCTACCAGGGACACAACTGCAGCCTTGTCTGACTAACAATCAAAATCCTAAATATATACATACAGTATACATTATGACCACCTGCCTAATATCGTGTCTTTCCCCCTTGTGCTGCCAAAAACAGCCCTGACCTGTTGAGGCATGAACTCCACTAGACCCCTGAAAATGTGCTGTAGTATCTGGCACCAAGATGTTAGCAACAGATCCTTTAAATCCTGTAAGTTGCAAGGTGAGGCCTCCATGGATTTGACTTGTTTGTCCAGGACATCCCATAGATGCTCAGTAGGACTGAGGTCTAGGGAATGTGGAGGCCAACAACATCTCAGACTTCTTGCTGTGCTCCTCAAACCATTCCTGAACCACTTTTGCTTTTTGGCGGCATTTCCTGATGGCTATAGCCATCAGGAAATACTATTTACATTAAAGGGTGTACATGGTCTGCAACAATGCTTAGGTAGGTAATACATGTCCAGGTAACAGCCACATGGATGGCAGGACCAAAGGTTTGGGCAGAACATTGCCCAAAGAATCACACTGCCTCCACTGACTTCTTCCCATAATGCATACTGGTGCTATGTGTTCCCCAGGTAAGTGATGCACACGCCCCTGGCCATCCACATGATGTAAAAGAAAACATGATTCATCAGACCAGGTCACCTTCTTCCACTGCTTCATAGTCCAGTTCTGAAGCTCATGTGTCCATTGCTTGGGGTCAGCATGGGCACCCTCAGTGGTCTGCGGCTATGCAGCTCCACATGTAACAAAATGAGATGCACTGTGTATTCTGACACCCTTCTATCAGAACCATCATTAACTTCTTTAGCAATTTGAGCTATAGTCGCTCGTCTGTAGGATTGGACCACGCAGGCCAGCCTTTGTTTCCCACATGCATCAATAAGCCATGGCTCCCCATGGCATGATAATTTGGCCTTTGTCAAACTGGCTCAAATCCTTAGGCTTGCCCATTTTTCCTGTTTTGAACACATCAACTGTTCACTTGTTGCCTGATATATTCCACCTGCTAACAAGTGCCATGATCAAGAGACATTCAGTGTTATTGCCTTCACCTGTCAGTGATCACAATGTTATGCCTGATCGATTTATTCCAGCTGGTGATCCTGTATCACAAATAAAAGCATCATATTTACATTTTTGAAAAAGTAGAAACAGCAACAATTTGTGTCATTTTTCTGGTATTTTCACCTTAAAAATAGCTAAAACTATCATTAATTTAGCTACAGATTAAATTCTAAAACTATTCTACATGGTCTTAGACGTTTTTTGTTATACAACAAGGGAATATGTTTTCACACCCATATGAAACACACTTTGGTTTCCTCTTATTAAGGTAAAAAAGCTGCAACAAAGCTGCTCCACCCAGTGGATCGCGAGTGGGCACCAATTCAACTCAGACATGCTGGTGTACAAGATTCTGAAAACATCATGCTGCCTTTCCTGAGAATTGGCCAGAACTATTCACAGAGGGGCTGGATTCAATTAGAAATGTTTGTGTCCTTTGTCAAGCAATGCCATATGGCTAGAGACAGCGTGAGCACTTTGTGGGGCCTGCTGTGCTGTGAACAATAGCTCGACCACCGAGACACATCGTGCCACCAAGGAAAAGCATGCAAAGCCTCAGAGCAAAGAAACTAGCATGAAATTTTCACAAAGAGAACAATCTAAATTGTGGAAGGGCTTGCAAAGCAGATAAAATGTGATTTATTTTTCCCAGCTGTTTCTGGCATCAAGTGACAAACCAAAGGCCTCACTGGGGTCCTAATTATAAGTACTGTCCAACAATACCTTGTTTTGCCTTTCTCTGCAGGAGGAGTTGTGGAGGACCTGAGGGGAACTCGCGGTTTGAGGATGGACACCGGAGAGCATTCTGCCATAGGAATGGAGTAAACTCTCTGGACAACAACATTCACATCTTGCTCCACAGAGCCAGCTTGGCCAAGTCCCTCAATAGCTTCCAGGAGAGACATGCAGTGTCTTGTCAAAAATCCTGAAACACCCAAACTGCAATGAGCGTCAGAATTGGTGACCTGTAACAGAGAAATACAAGAAAATAATTTAATATTCAGGCAGTATTTAATGTGTGACTCTTGGAGCTGATCACCTGAAGATTAATCTAGAAGCGTGATTTATGGCATGTTTTCGAGCACAAATATTAAATTTTCACTTGTTTCAGCAAGTCAGATATGAATGAATGAACATCCAGGTTTCATCTTTAGTTTAAAATGAAAGGAAACTATGTTTGAGAGGACAGTCAGCTGTATAAAACAATACATGTCAAAATGTCACCTTGAATGTGGAAGTTAGTATTAAGCATTTTTTCCCCCAATAGTCATTTTACAGACCAAACAATTTATTTTTTATAATCAAGGCTTTCTTCAAGTAATTTTTTTTCAAAATACATGAATATTTACACAAAAAATTGACAATTTACAGTTTTCTGGGGCCAAATAAATGTGATTTTTAAAATACTAAAAAGAAATAAACCAGAACATTAATGACTTAGTAGCTCATCCGACTGGTTGGCTGTATTGCACAACGTAATGACAATTAAAATCCGCTGAGAAGTCAAAGAGGCTCACAAACATTCTTATTGAGTAGTACGACTATGTAGTCAGTAGTAACCATAACCATAAAAAGCATGAAAATATGTAAACATCGTCATCTCATAGCACTGTCCATATTATTGATGTTAGCATAATGGTGATCCTAACCACGCCTTGGGTGGGCGTCAATTAATAGGACCATTCCCTTCACGACCATCACCATCTAACAGGATACAAGTCATTTACAGCAAGTGGCAAAACAATATTTCATGCTATCCCAGCACTACCAGCAGTAGGTCTACCATCTAAAAGAAGAGAAATTATGGAAAATCTGCTCGCACAATAAGAATAAAGGAACAAAAACAGAGGAACACTGTGAATTGATCTTTTTTCCAACCGTAAAAAAGAGAAGTTAAGCTGTTCATTTTGGTGAACCAGATTATTTCTCTTTTAGCAACCTCCAGGACCCTGTGCTATACTTATGCCACAGACATTAAGACATTATTATGGCATAAATAAACTTGTATTTTCCCCTAAGGGGTTGCCATAGCGGATTAATCCGCATTGGTAATTTGGCAGAG
This sequence comes from Etroplus canarensis, assembly GCA_015106775.1. NCBI lineage: Eukaryota > Metazoa > Chordata > Actinopteri > Cichliformes > Cichlidae > Etroplus > Etroplus canarensis. Next base: position 22,154 of record VUQH01082155.1, on the reverse strand, counting down.
GATTTTACACCAGATGTCCTTCCTGATGCAACCCTCCAAGGTGAGAAAGACTTGTGTCCCCACCTGAAATCGAACCATTGTCCTTTTTTTTGTAAGGTGAAAGTGTAAACCACTACACTAAATGCCCATAAAACAAAAATATGAACTAGAGCACATTTGGGTGAAGAACCTTTAAGTGATCCTTGTGTGCAAATTTCACTAAAATCTGACCAATACTCTAGAAGGAGTAGCGATTGTTGTGAACTGGTAATGGATAGGTGCCTTTCCATGGCATTAGCTCACATGTACCTTGGCTGGATAAGCTAAAAAGGGAAATATGATACGGTCATGTATGTAAAACACAAATGCATACTCAGAGGAGGCAGAGCAAACTAAACTTAAAGAGAACCTTTATTTTGGCTCTTGCTGAAACACAAAGTCCATAAATGCAGAAAATGGAAGACGAACATGAACAGGAAACTACAGATTGGCACTGAGCACACAGAGAGGTAAACAGAAACCAAGACGAGGAGTAACTGAAAAGCAGGACTATGAATACATATAGAGTGATTACAAACGGGTAACACAGGTGGCAACAATCAGGGAATCAGGGAAGACAGGAAATAAAACTAAATACATAGCACAGGACATGATAGATTTCCAAAGTAAAACAGGAAATGCACAAAGAACAAAACTACACACAGAGAATCAAGGACACCATGCAGAGAAAACACAGGGAAGGCAGGAGAAATGACCAGAAATACAAGAAACTCAGGAGACTACCTAAACGATCATTAATCAAATCCTCAAACTCTATGATACTACAGAAACAAGAAACAAAACACGAGCAGCCCAAAATACAACAGCTAAACTAAACACGACAAAACCCAAAGACTATGACAGATTCTTCAAAAGCAAAAAGCAGGAACTAAAACTTTTGCCTTTCTTGGCACCATCAAGATCAAAATGGCTGGTTACTCATTTGTTGTTGATCCACCCATGATTAAACTACTGCTGATGTACCTTTTGGCTGCTCCCTTGTATTCTCCACCAAGGGGTCGCCAGAGAATTGGTAATTTGGCAGAGGTTTTATGTCGGATGCCCTTCCTGACACAGCCCTCCATAGTGAGAGGGACTTGCATCCCCACCTGGAATTGAACCAGGGACCTTTCGCTTGTAAATCAAATGCACAAACCACCACACTACAGGGAACACTCATAACTAAACTACCACTTCTAAAACTAAATCAACTTGCTGCCATCACACATTAAACTGCAAAAGTTTCATCTCAACAAATGCCCCTGTGACAAGCACAATGATTTGCAACAACAATTTTCTGACCTGCATTAGAAATCTGCTTTAGAAGGAGGTGTGGCTGAATACCATGTTTCATAGAAGTTTGCTTTTGTTCAACAGCTGCCAGTCTTATAAATCATTTTTATTTGCTGAAAGACTCAGTGAATGAAACACATTTGTAGAGCCATCCTTTCTGCTATTGCTACAGCAGCAGATATTAAATGATTGAATATTGGATGTCCCACTGAGACTATTTACAGTACTGTTTTTGTATGAGATCCATATGAAGTGAACATGATTAAACCTGTAGAAAAAAAATACAATTTTTGCACCTGTGATTCAATCAATATAAACTGATAAAATATACTGACACAAACCTTCCATTTTGCTATTAAACAAATGCTTAACGAAACCTGAAGAGAAGCCTTACAGCCAAAAGCCAGACTATTGCACACACAACATACTGGCACAGTCGTAATGTGGTTAACTGCATCTTTTCTTGGACTAATGACAGCAACTGAAAGTGAGTTTGAGTAGCATAATGAGGTTTGTTTAATGCCCTATAAGCCTTACTTTTAAGATTAAAAAAATAATACATTGAGTTAAGAAAAATATGTAAGACACTTGATTCTAATGATAACAAAGCATACACACCTGCTTGGCATTGCTCTCATCTGCAGTCCTGCATGCATCCAGCAGCGCAAATGTTTTACCCAAATAATGTGGCGCTTGCCTTTCTGCAGAGATCTGAGTTCTAGGAATTGATGTGTTGGCCAGTTTGGAAGCAGGAGAGACCTTCTGGCTGAAGTGTGTGTTCAGAATAACAGGACAGCTGAAGCCCTCGACAGAAAGACTTTGCCTGCAAATAGATGAAGTTCATCAAGTTTAGATTCAAGGTACAATCTGATCTAGCGGGTGTTTGAGTGGTTTTGTCCCATGTTCCTACTTAAAGGAACAAATGATTCAAGTCTGGGTAATTTAATTTACCATGAAATTAAAGATCCATAGCATGTTGGGCAATGATAAAGAGCTTTTTTTGTGAGTGCATTGATAACAGATGCAAGAAGTCAAATTCTGAATTAAATGGAAGATGCTGTTGCATAAACGTAGGGGGGCTGACAGCTTGAGAATGTCAAACTCAGATAAGGTACCATCCACCTCCACAGGTCTGTTCACTGCATACCACCCAGCACAAAGTACAAGTTCAAATACATTAACCTCCTTCAAGGCAAGTGAAAAAAAACAGCAGGTTCATGTGTCTTCTTTACTTAAATGAAAGAGAAATTTTCCATGTAATTAAAAGGTGTCATGTCACAGTGCTGCACAGACTGATCGGGGGTGAGGATACTTTCCAAATGCGATGTCATCTGCGGAAAAATACTTCAGTAATCAGTCAAACAGGCTGAGAGTGAGATGATAAAATATTTAATGCAAAATGTGTGCATGTCTGACGTCAAGTGTTGATCTCTCTTTTGTTTTATCACGATCAGCTTAGATTTCACCCATCTGTGAGCACCATGTAAGAGTTGCTGAACCTCATTAAAATATTTCAGGCTTGGTATTTGGGTGTATTTTGTCATTGACTTCTATGAACCAGTATGGCACTGACAGCAAAAAGAAAAAAAAAGTAGAATAGCAGCCAGATAATTACACAGCACTGTGTTTTTGGTAAGTGTGAATAACGACTATTTCTTCCACTTGTAAAATGGATAATACTGTGATGATGGCTTATCCCTGACTCAGAGCCAAACGTACTCTGTGACTGAAACTTCTGTACATGTCGCAGCTTGTCTCAGGCGTGTAGTGATACGCAAACACATAGATAAGTGAGGGGAAAAAACTATTTGTTTTCACAGTTCTTCTAAACAATGTGGGAAAGTATTTACAAGCCAAATTATTAGATTCACATGGTTTAGATGAAGTATAATGTAACCTTGCTGAATTCAGAGTTTGCAAAAAATGAAGACCATGATTTAATCTGCTGTTCAGTTTGGAAGCTGTGTTTTTTTTAAATAGTTATTTAGGCATTACGCTCACATGTATTCAGAACATTTAGTAGACCACCTTATAAACTTAGGAAAAAAGCAGAAACAACAGCCTCAAAGTACAACTAAATCAATGTTTGACACTTCCATTCATACAGGTATTAGTTTCTGTCACAGTGTTGTCCCTGATTGCGTTAGACTGTAAATACAGAACATAGCAATGTTTCCATCTCATGTAGCATTTTGGTTAAGCAAGACTAACTACCAACAATACAATGCATTATCCATATCCAGTGAAGGATGCTTACTGATGGGAGATTTAGACACCTAACATCCACTGCACGCAATTCTGATTTTTTGCATGGTTATTCACATTATAATTTCAGTGCAACCGCTATCAGACTCCAGTGTGAATGGTCTCCGGCCCTGAGGTGATGCACGTGCGGAAAGGAAAGTGTGACGTCACATGTAGCACGTTGTGTTTATGAAAGCAAATATGGATGCTACACATGTCAGCATGTGAGTAAAACTTCACTTTCTTTCCAGTGACTAGCTTCATCAACGCAGTCTGTTATGCTTGTTTTGTGCATTGTCGACATTTGATCTTGATGTGTCTTGCCTCCTCTGGCACAGAATTATGACGTCTGTCTCACTTCAATGATGGAGAAGTCAGATGAAATACAACATGACCGTTTAGACTGAGTTTTGTAAAACATCGGATACGTATCCTATTTAGGACTACATATAGAAGTGACTTGAATCCGATTCGAAAAAAATCAGATGTGGACTATTCAGGCAAATCAGATGTGGGTCACATAAGGGCAAAAAAATTGGATTTGGGCCACTTTTGCCTGGAGTGGGAACACAGCGTAAGACTCATTCATTGAAAAATAATCTACTCTTCTTTTGATAGGAATTTCAGAATCAGAATCAGAATCCTTTATTAATTCCCGGGGGGGGAAATTATTTATCAAGCAAACATTAGTTCCATAAGGGACACAATCTTTTTTTGTTTGGTAATTTGGCTCTATACACCACTACAGTGGAATTTAAATCAAATAGTCAAAATGTGATTGAGGTGCAGACTTTCAGCTTTGATTCAAGGGGGTTTGACAAAAAATTACACTAATTGTTTAATTTTAGTTTAATTTCCCCATTTTAGTGACTCAAAAGTAATGTAGCAAACTAACAATTTTAAATACAAGGACTATTTTAAATACTTTGAATAAACATCCTTTGCAGTCAATGACTGCCTGAAATCCCATGGATATCCCCAAATGTTGTTTCTCCTCCTTGAGAGCTCTGCTAGGCCTTTACTGCAGCTGCCTTCAGCTGCTGCTTGTTTGTGGGTCTGCCTTCAGTAACCAAAAAGCATGCAATATTGGGTTGCAATCAGGTAAATGACTTGGCAGTTGAAGAATATCCCATTTCATTACCTTGAGACACTCTTGAGTTGCTTTTGCAGTATGCTTTGGGTCATTATCCATTTGCACTGTGATACACCGTCCAATTGGTTTTGCAGCATCTTTCTAAATCTAAGCAGAGTACTATACACTTCAGAATTCATCCTAATAATTCTATTTTCCATAATTCCTTCTCCATAATTTTCTCTTCGCAAGGTGTTCCCAAGCCAGCCGAGAGATATAATCCCTCCAGCATGTTCTGAGTACCCCAGTGCATTCTCCCAGCCGGACATGCTCAAAACACCTCACCTAGGAGGCACCCAGGAGACTTCCTGATCAGATGCCCAAATCACCTCAACTGGCTCCTTTCAATGTGGAGGAGCAGTGGCTCTACTCTGAACCCCTCAGAGATTACAGAAGTCCTCATTCCATCTCTTAGAGACAGCCCAAACACCCTTTGGAGGATGCTCATTTTTGCTGCTTGTATCCACAATCTCATTCTTTCATACGCTGCCCAGCGCTCATGGCCATAGGTGAGGGTAGGGAAATAAATTGAATAGATAACTCTTCAATACATTTTATGTCTACATCACCAGTTCACAACAACAGTTACTTTAAGGTGCTTTATAATTTAAGGTTAAGACCCCAGCAATCAGACAATTTCCTATGAGTAAGCATTTAGTGATGGTGGGAAGGAAGAACTCTCTTAACAGGAAGAGACCTGTGGCACAACCAGCCTCAGGGAGGGGCAGCCATCTGCCTCAAATGTTTGGGAGGGTGAGAGGAAAGAGAAGTGAAAAAAAGGTTAGCAAAGAGACCAAGGGCAAAACACAAACTATGACAGAGAAGACAAAATCTAATGACATGCAGTAGTGGCATTTAGATGCAGAGGAAATGAAAAGGTGAATGGAAAAAAAAAGCTCAGTGCATCATGGGAAGTCCCCAGCAGCCTGAGCCCATCACAGCACAACTAAGGGATGGTTTAGGGTCACCTGATCAAGCCCCAACTATAAGCTTTATCAAACAGGAACGTTTTTATGCCTGATCTTAAAAGTAGAAAGAATATCTGTTGTCCAAATCCAAACTGAAAGCTGGTTCCAGAGGAGAAGGCCTGATAGCTGTAGGCTCTGCCTGCCATTCTACTTTAAGAAAATATAGGAACCACAAGTAAGCCTGCACTCTGAGATCAAAGTGCTGGGATGATACAACACTATGAGGGTCTTTAAGATAGGATGGGGCCTGATTATTCAGGACTTTGTAAGTGAGGGGAAGGATTTTAAATCCACTTCTGGATTTAACAGGGAGCCAATGAAGAGAAGCCAGCATAGGGGAAAAATGCTCTCTCTTTCTAGTCCCTGTCAGTACTCTAGCTGTAGTACTCGTAAAGCAAGCTACATAGTAGCTGTGCAGTTTTTTATACCCCACGAGAAGTGAGAGAATATATAAAAGACAGAAATACATTACTTTCTGCTGGTCTTGGATAACAACAAAAACACCGACCCATTTGTGGGATGGATTTTAATGCTTTATTAAAACTCTAGGATTTGGAGCAAGTAATTCTGTGGACTCCTGGAGGTTCCTGGCCAATCTGAGAACCACTATCATGAAATGTTAGACTAAGTCGCTGTTCTTTAAAAAAAAAAAATCTAATTCTTCTTTGCTGTTTAAAGAAAAATAAAATAACCATCATTCTTTGAAGCATTACCACCAACAATGTGGTATCATTTTTGTAGAAACACTTGAGTGCATTTAATACATGATGCAATGTTACCTTACAGAAAGTAAATATTCTCTACATTATTGTCTATAACATTAAAATACTGCTTACATTTTAATGTCTCAATCACTGTTCACTAATATAAGTCATCTAAGATAATCTTTGTATGATCATTGATTTTGTTATTGTTTTATTCTGACAGCTGCACTAAAACCAATTCCTTTGTGGTCTGATTCTGTGAATAACTCTGTACAAGTATTTCCTGTATACTTTAAATACTTTAAGGTATACTTTAATTACCTTAAACACTGTTTCCCATTGCTTTCATGCAAGTAAAACTTTATTAGAAGTAAGGTATATTTAGAATAATTATCCCTCTTTTACTGAGTTTGATTATGAGATTAGTTTTTCCACTACAGCTGAATTTTTCCAACCTTAACAAAACAAAACTCAACAAGCACAAAACGAGCAATAATCAAGTCTCAGAGATCTTTATCTGACCAACATCTGCACAAAGATCAACAATCAGTTAAAGCCGTACCCTAATCTTAGCAGAGCAGAACATACTGTTCATGCAAACAAGTACAACACTCATACAGGAAGTGTGACCCATTGTGAACAGGTGAGTGGGCAGCTGTCATCATCAGACAGGTAGCCAGGTTAAGGAGTGGCTCTGGCTGCTCACGTCACAGTTTGGAAGTGAATAATCCCTGCAGGTATTTCCGCTCAGGCCTCGGCCCACTCACAACAAGGCGTGGGAGGTAGGAGGAGTCATACTACTGGCTGCAGGAATATGAAGGTGGTTAACCCCTCAAGTCTCACACAGGAAACTGATAAGAGGAATTTTACTGAACGTGCTGCTCATTTAATTTCTGTTTTTTTCCACTTTGGCCTGTCCTGTAGCTGTTAAGGTTGGATTCAGAGAATATAAACTCATTGACTTTTTCTTGGTTGTGCCCGTTTAGTTATGAGTAAGGGACTGTTTTTTGCAGTAGTATACTGATTGATTTAAATATGAAACAAATGATTTGACAGTAATTAACATGAACACAAAAGAATTTAAGATGCATGCGCAAATAAAAAATAATGGAGTGTTTGGTGTGCTCTAAAAGAGAATATAACAGGGAAGGAGAGGTGCTAAAGCCAAAAATACTCTCAAACCACCATGTGTTTTCAATCTCAGCCCTCTGGCTCCCTCCACTCTCTACTCCCAAATGCTCCAGAAAATAATCCTACTGTGTTTTTTCCCCGGCTTGCTGGAAATGACCTAACTACTGCCAGGAAGAGGAATGTGAAGCATTCCCTGGAGCTGTTCGTGACGTCAGAGCACTGAGGAGGCCCCTGTGCTTCCGCCAGCTTGGATATTCCAGATCAACCCAAACTCCCAACAGCTGGAGTCAACTGCTGCCTTGTTCCAATTCCCAAACAATCCCGAAAACACCCCCACCCCCCTGAGTGAGGCACTGTTCTTCACATCTGGGTCTTTAGTGTTTACTATTGTAAGCTGAGAACACAGAGTTTTTACACTTAAAGCACACATCTGAGCGGTGTAAAATGAAGTTTTTAGACATGCAACTTTCAGAAAGCCTCCCAGTCATCATTTTCTGAGTTCCTTGTCCTGCATGTAGTGTGTCAGTTGTGTATTGTGTAATTGTCTGTAACAGTGTCTTTTTCTGCGTAGGTTTTGATCACCGGCCAAGAGATGATTTAGAAAGAAAAACCAAAAATAGGGGACGCCAAGAAACAGATTCACTGACCAATATAACTCACTGAATATGTCACCCAGCCCCAGTGCCATTTTAAGATGAACAGAAAGTTTCAAAATTTAATTATACATTACAGCAGTACAATGAATTCATTATTCACTTATTTCTTTGTTTTTTGATAATTACCAGGAGCATCTCAAATGTGAGGATTTACTGCTTTCTGTGTTTTACATCATTGTAACATTTCATTTGTTTAATGCATTTGTTTATTTCCTAGATGAGCCAATGAGCAGATTAAGGAATATTAAAAGTAAAGTATTAAAAGTAAAGGACAATAACTTCAAGCACAGCAGCAAATCTACAACAGAAAGGCTGAAAAAGAAAAGAATCAAGGCATTGCAATGGTCCAAGTGAAGGCCTCAACCTGATTGAAATGCTGCTGACCTTAAGAGAGCTGGGCATAAATGAATGCCTGCAAACCTCAACAAACTGAAGCAATGTAAAGAGGAGTGGGCCATAATTCTTTAATAACAATGTGAGAGACTGATAAAGTCATAGGGAAAAAGATTACTTCAAGTTATTGCTGTTAAAGCTGGTTCCACAGGCTATTGAGTCATGGGGTGTACTTAGGTTTTCACAGGACTGAGAAAGTCCTGTACAATCATGCGAAAGCTTTTTTCACATTACTGTATGTATGCATGTACCTTTCGGCTGCTCCCTTGTATTATAAGTAAAATGTGATTTTCATTTTAAAGGTCCCCTTGAAGAAGTATTTAGGTCTTTAAACATATAAAAACACATTCACATTTTGTTTTTCAAACAAGTTCAATTACCATAAACAACAGAAAATTACATGTGTTTTTCCCTAAAATTTAGATCATGGTGTTTCCCATTTTCATGAAAATTAAATTCTCTGTACAATCAAGTTTTTACATTGGCACATCACATTTCTTGCTTGCAAGTTGCTTATTAAACAACAACGGCTGCAAACAGATCATAAGATCAACTTTTATGCACAGCTGTACATGTTGTATGTTTTTTTCCCCACAAGCCCAAGCTTTATCTGTGCTAAGACACCAAGTAGCAGGGGCCAGCTAAGGTCAGCTGTACCGGTTTGTTAATGTGTCTACATTATGTAACCTATCCTGGAGTGTAGAGAGAAATCTCTGATTGTAAAGTCTCCTGTGCTAAGCTCTTAGTACACTGAAGCTTCTACCTGAATGTTTGCAGTTTGGAGTTTAGTTTCAACCCTGTCTCCATGTTATACCATCAACAGCTCAAAGAAACACTTATAGCAATCCACTGGTAAATCAGCTGGGTGCTACTGTGAAGTAGTCACAGGAAGTATAATGTTTTAATCACAGACTTAGCAGAGCTTCATTATCAGCTCATATAAACACCTTTCAATGCAGCACAGTGAAGAAAAAAAAGATGCATTTTGTAGCACAGAGCTATTAACCCTACAAAAAAATATCGAAGCATAGAGACTCTTTCTTCTGCAGCAGTTAGTCTTCTCTGTCAAACTTAGCAAATCTTTCTTTAAATCCAAGTTCACGTCTAGCTCTAAATTTCTATTCTTGAACTCTACTAGAGTAACTTGGCATTATTCACAGTTTAACAGTGACAGTAATCCTTATGCATCCTACAGTGAGCCTTGATGCAGCCCTCAGTTTTTATTCTGTCTAAAACAAGCTCTTTAACTCTGATTAAGGACCAACTTTCTTCTGAATGACTTCCCCTCTCAAACACAAAGTTTAAACAGCAGGTGGGTTGAACCTCTATGCTTTTTGTGCCTGAGATGAAGATGTTAGTGACATCTGCTCTCATCAACATCATACCGAGACAAAAGATAGAACATTTTACTGTACATATATTGGCCTTATTTGAGACTTGCCATGTTTAAAATTATAATCTGCATTGTTACAGTAACTATATAACAGAACATAATGAAAAGCATAATAGCTCCACTTTTAAGTGTGTCATGTACTGCATCCTCTCACCATGGTGGGTATATGTAGATAATGTCTGTAGGTGCAGGAATCAGCTGGGCAGCTGTCTCTCTGTTGAATAACACCAACATATGAGGTCTCTCCTCAGAAACAGGGTTACTGTGTTGGTGGCCATCTCCAGGGGGTTGGTGGTGCTCACAGTGCGCCAGTTGCATGCTGCACTCCACATGAACCTCCAGCACCTCCAGCACTAGCACGCCAGGCCTGTCCACTGGAGACCAGAGCAACAACAACACAGATGTTTAGCGTGTGTGTGTATTTGTGTCTGTTTCAGCATTCATTATTTGGCTGTGTGTGTCAGTGTACACAGTGTACTCATACTCTCTGAGGGACTCATTATGCATTATGAGAGTAATTCACTTTTAGCATCAGAACAATTTGCACTGCTTATCTGTAAAGCTGTTACTGACTTAGGCTGAGCTGGGTATGAAATGCAGTAAATCCCACTGGGTGACTGTAAAAATGTTTGGAATTTCACCACGATACTGACTATTTGGCCTTAACTATAAAGTCCAGAGAGATAATTAAGAAGAGCAAATCATAATGAAGCCCTGCAGCTTTAAATCAAAGTGCGATAGCAGGGAGACTTGGCTCCATGTAAACTGTGTGTGTAAACTTGATTGCACCGAATTGTTACAATTGCAACATAAGAGGGCAAAGTCAATGCAGCGCCTTCTGTGTAGGTAAGTGGCCAGAGGGGGAATTTTAATATGATAAGAGTAAATCATACCAAGGAGTTTGCTAGAGAGGTATTTGGTTTCAACAGGGATCCCAAATAGCAATATAATTACAATAACCACAGGCAGTATGCCAAAAACGAGAGACTTCGATTCCTCCTCTTGACTTGTTACTTTGATATTTCAGGAAACAATATAACATCTACAGGTGCATACATCACATACCATCACCATCAAGTGTCTCATAACAGTGTAATCTAGTTGGCATATTGTCAATGTGTTCAGCAGTGTGACCATAGACTGTATAAAAAGCATGAATGAAGGTACAGCCAAAACCAAAAGCCTAACCCATTGGTTTTGGACTACACATTCGGATGCCAGGGGTGAGCATATTTGGATGAGAGGTTTAAGGGACAGACATACAAATACTAGAATTTTTCACCAAAACTGAAACACAGGCTTCTTGGTTTTTCTGCACCACACAGCATATTTTTGGAAGATAAGTCCATTAAAAAGCTCCAAAAGACAATAACAGCACGAACATGCTCGAGAGGTCCAGTTCAGTGCATCTGCTAGGTAAGGCCTAGAGGACAGAGATAGCTATGGCTGTCTGTGTCTTCACACTTATCATTGAAATTGGTCACACTGCTAACTTTAAGCCCTACGAGCATCAAAACAGATGAATTAGAAAAAAAAAAGATCCCTGTACAGTTGCTATAAAGGGGGAACTTTCACTGAGGCCAAAACTGCTTTTTTCCCCCCATTTTCTTTCAGCTGCTCCTTTTAGGCGTTGTCATAGTAGATAATCTGCCTCCATCTCATCCTGTCCCTTGCACAAACCATATGCATGTCCTCCTTCACTACATCCATGAACCTTCTCTGAGCTGCCAGGTAGAAGGAAAAGAGGAAGATCACAATCTTCAACATCCTTTGTCCAGTATATCCACTATTCTCCTCTACACATGGCAGCATGGTGGCTCAGTGGTTAGCACTGTTGCCTCACAGCAAGAAGATCCTGGATTCAAACCCAGGTAGGGCCTTTCTGTGTGGAGTTTGCATGTTCTCCCCGTGTGCAGGTTTTCTCTGGGAGCTCCGGTTTCTCCTGCCATTGAAAAACATGCTAGGGTAATGCTGTCTATCAGCCCAGGACACTCTCAAAAAAATTCTTAATGTCAAGAGTTCACTTCCTGGTTAAATAAAGGTTAATAATTTATAAAAAATCTCAGCCTTGCTTCTCTTACTTTGTCTCCAAACTGCTGAACCTGATCTGTCCCTTTGATGTACTCATTTCTAATCTTGTCCAGCCTGGTCACTCCCAGTGAAAATCTCAGCATCTTCAGTTCTGCTACCTCCAGTTAAGACAGAGGTGGACTCGTCTTTTTGTCAGTGCCACCATCTCCAAACCATACATCAGAACAGGTCTTGCAAATCTTGCCTTTCACTCTTGCTGCTATCTTTTTGTCACAGCACCCACTGACACTCATTTCCACCCACTCCACCCTACCTGCCCTCTCTTATTGACTGTCCATTACTGTGGATGGTTGACTCCCAAGTATTTAAACTGACCCACCTATGCTTGCATGATGGAGGAAGTTGGAAGATAGGCAGGAGCAGAAAGAGACAAAAATGTCTTAGGCTGGGACCATTCCTAACAAAAAAAAAAACTGTTCTCATTCTTAGCATTCATTTCAGTGTCTCACTATGGGATATACCTCCCTGCATATTCCTCAGAACAGCTCTTCTCTCTTTGGAGCATATTTCAGTTTGCATCTTGGGTTAGCTAGCTTAACTGTCCATAGACATGAGCACTTAGATAACTGCTCCATTCTTGTGCACAAACTTCCTTCAGTTCACTCTTCCCCAAGTCTTCATTATAGGCCCGGTGTGTCATACTATTTCACTGGCCGGTAAAGTGGGTTTTGTTTCTAAGGTCTGGCACACCATCTAACACCACTTTCGGGTGTGTTTAGCAAAACAGCTAAAGCACACTGTTTGACTCTTGGCACTTCAGGTAGTAAGGATGGACCTCTCCCTCCCTCACACAAGAGGAAGCAGAGACTCTGAAGCTCAGCTCACGTTTGCGGCAACAAAACTTCGAGCAAAGACAGACTCCAGGTCTGCTCCTGTTGCCTCCAGCTGGAACACGCCTGACTTGCGGCCAAAACCCCTGTTTCATACAGAAATTGCATCCGCTTTGCAAAGAGTCCCTGCTGACAGCTAGCATGCCAAGTTAGCCTGTTGGGAGCTGACCCTTGCCTGCCCACAGCCAACATGCCAGAGGATGGTGGTGACAAGGAAGGGCTCACGGACACCTAGCCGCAACAGTTGGGGCTCCCAACTGGACCTCATCATGACGGCTCTGCCGATGGAAGATGTGGAGTATGAGGATGGCAACGAGGACATCTCAGGGCTCCTCATATCTGATGAGGACGGTGATGAAATTTAGATCCCCTCTGCTCAGGCTGCCAAGTCTAGCGAAGTGTCTGCCTCCCAGGACAAGGAGGAGAGCGTGCCAGCCTCTGATTGGCTTCTTCTAGCCTGGTGGGAGCAGAAAGCCCTGACACAAGTATCTGTTGTCATCACCCACCTGACCGACCTGGGTTTCAGAATAAAAAAAAGAGTGCGTTGTCCCCAGCACAGCAATACAGCTTTATTTAGTTTATCCCTGAACTTGATCTCCTTACAACCTGTCAGAGTTAAGGCCAGTCCTGGAAAGTGCTGACTACAGATGCAAGCCTGTCCAGCCCACCCTGCAGCACTTTATCCCATTTCTCCAGGGACATCATGTCCTGGTGAGAATGGACAATATAACGGAGGAGGCTTATACCAACCATCAGAGGGGTATGTGCTCACACTGGTTATACACACTGGCAGGCAGACTGACCCCGTGGAGCAGCGTCTGAGACTGACACATGTGCAGAGGGAAAGTGGTGCTCTCCCCTCACTTTCATCCAGATTTAGAGGCAGGATGTCCGCACTCTGAGGGTAGCTCAGGCAGTACTGAGCTCTGGGTCTCCACTTGGACAGGAGGCCAGTTGCTGATTGCTGGTGGTTGCTTGAGATAAGCATGTCTGACAATACTGGATGCTCCATATCCCGTAGTAAGGCATTAAAACGAACCCTTCAGAATGAGAACTTCAGGTTACTTGTGTAACCCCCTTTCTCAGAGTAGCATGACTGAGATTTCCCACCAGTAAATCGTTCTATTTGGGGCGAAGTGAGAAGAGGTGTCGATTTTAAATAACGACTGCATCATAACATGAGCCATTTACGGGGGGGTGGATCTGCCTGAAGCAGACATTGTGATCAAGATTGGCATAATGAGACGAATGCTTCTGAGGAATACACAGGGAGGTGCATCCCATAGCGAGACATCTCACTCATGCCACTCTGAGAATGGGAGTTACCAAAGTAACCTCAAGTTTGTCCATTGTAAAAGCAATTCAGCCCACCACAACAGCAAGATTTTAAAGATTCAGCCTCTCAGCAGAGAGCACCCAGTCAACAGAGGGGAGCATTTTCACATAAATCAGTGAGCTATGACTGCTAGTTCTGATAAAGGCTCCAGTACCAGGCTATGTCTCTCATTAAAATCTGAAACATTTTCAGATATATAGACAAAATTCTGGCTCTCAGATATGCATTTTCATTTTTTCACAACATTTTGTGCTCTCTGCTTGTTATAGCAGAGTAACAGTCAAAATAAACTTCAAACCTCTTCTTAGCCCACAGTAAGAACTTTCTAACAAGTGGTGACATAACCAGGTAATCCTTTCTACTGAATGATCAGCATCTGTCTGTCCAGTATGTTTATTGGCATGGCACACAGTAGCACATAGCACAAGTGAGCAAAGTAAATCTGCTGTTGTCATATTCCTCCTCTTTGTTTTCTTTTTTCTTGTGTTTTCACTGTCAAATACAAATGAAAAGAGGAGGAAGGACTGGCTTTCCATTGCTGAAGGCCAACAAGAGCTTTGCTGCTTAAAAAGTATTTAATTGTATGGAAGATCAAGGATGCCATTGAGTTGCCCCTCATTCATTCACAGCAAATGATGATAGCATGTGTTTTTATGAAATAAAAAAAATCTTATGTTAAATAGAGGCTGCATCCACTTGCAAATTGTTTTAAAACAACCTTACTTTTTTGGGGTAGTCTAGTATCAAATTCAGCAGAACTGCAGTTCAGAATTTTTACAAGAGATTTAATAACATCAGTGTTCAATGACTCCAAGTGAAAGGGCTATTCACTCTCAAAGTTAAATTTTTGAGGAGGCCTAGGTTAAGAAAAAAAAAGAAAATTAATCTCAATTAATCGATACAAAAATTGATTACCAAAATATCAGACAGCTGCAGCCCTAAAGGAGACTGACTGCTTTGGCTTCATTTTCAGTCCCACAGTTTGCAGGTGTAAGGTGGCAAATGAAAATGTACAAATTTTCCTAGAAAATTTTTTATTATGCACCAAATGATATATAAAGAATATAATATTTAAAGAAATGTGAGACATGTGACAATAGTGGGCTAAAAGGTCTACACAAACAAAATTTTAAAAAAGAAAATAGGAAAAGATCAAATAATGATTAGATTTAGAAACGAGGTCAAGTCAAAAATATTTAAAACTTCCTTCGTAACTTGTTATGCTAGTCAAAGCATCAACTGACCACAAACTCTAGATCGGGTGGGTGTTCTCTTTTTCCACAATCAACTGTCACCTTTAAGTCACTGTTCATGTCCTATTACAAGGAGATACTTAACAAAAAAACAGAACACAAGTGGTTTGGTACACCACGGAAAGGAAAAAGATAGAAAAAAAACTAGGCAAGCAGTTTCCTGTCACCTACATATTGAGTTCACAGTTCAGAGCCACACAGTGATCAACCTACAGCCAGTACTTCCTTAGTGTGGCCCCTCATATAATCACATGAACGTTAACACCAAAAAAAAAAAAATCACACCTTTGAGAGAGGCTTCATCCCACTCACAAATCAAAGCTCATTGTTAAACTTTAAGTGATGATTTAGAAGTTTATTGTGTGCATGACCCTGGTATAATCTGGCAGAGGATTAGTGTGATGGGCATCACCTGTTGTGGGTGTTAATGCTGAGGTATCAGAGCTGGACTGGTGCTTCCAGAAGCTGATGGCTGACCTCTGCCTGCACTGAAGTCGATTGAGCCTCTCTGCCAGGCCTCCACTGTTGAACACACACACACACCCACGCGGAGGTAGATGATGTAATGCGATAAACTCACAGCGCACACAGCCTAACCAATGCACATGCAGAAATGTTTATTTCAAAGAGAAATATAAGCTTTTCTGATGCAAAGAACCAGCTGTCGAAGACTACAGAAAGCCATCTGTCAGATTTGGTGGGCTTAGAGATTGCAAACGACATTTAGCACCCACATTATGCCACCAGGTGTCCCTTTCATCATCAGTTCTGCTGTGGAAACATTGCCACCAAAGTCTGTCTATCACCTGGCAGCAAGCAATACATCTTGCTACTTTATTTGCTCCTACTGTGAAGCAATGAACTATAACATATTTTACACTTACCTGCCATTTTATTATTTTAAAACTAATATTGTCCTCTAGAAACTACCTTCACAAAGGTTATAAAAGGATCAGTGTGTTTTCCTTTCAAGGTATTAATGAAACTGTATCTCTATTTTAGTTGATCTCATTTGTGAGGCTACTATTATCTTGTCAAACCTTACTGATATCTAACCTCTATAAAACCAAACTGGAACAGCAATATTTGAAGTTGTGGTGTCAAAATAGGTACAACATAATGAAACAAACAGTGGACTGCAACAAAATTCACACCTTTGCAACTTTCTTTTCTTCTTGGCAGAGTCTTCTGGAGTTTTGGACTGCCTGTCGATTGGTTTCTGAGGTGTCTGCAGCATTGCTTGAGCAGATCTCACCCAGTCACTGACTGACCTTTTGCTGCCCTCACCAGATTGGAGAGGAATGATCTCTGAGTCCAGCCTGCTTGAGGTCACTGAGCTGCCAATATCTTCTCCATCAGACACATAACCTGAGATCACTAGCTCTTTAACCTAGGAATGACATTAAAATTACTGATTAAGTCATTGTGGAAGAAAGTCCCCATTTTGAACTTTGTTATTCTTAAATTAGCATGTAAAAGTTCAGCATACAACTGTATATCGTATACTCATTTCCAGCTCCATATTTTTATTCTTAGACTCTACCAAAGTAGCTTTGCATAATTCACAGCTCAAAATAATCTTTGTTTATCTTATACTGGGCCTTGGTGAAGCCCCTCAGTTCATATCTGTCTGGGAAAAAAAAGATTTTAGCTCCTTTAGGTAAACTTTCTTCTAATTGATCACCCCTCATAAATGGAAGGTGTGAACAGCAGGTGGATAAGGCTCCTGTGCTCATAGTTAGAGCTGTGCGCCTGCGATGACCATATCAAGGATATCCTCTATCAATACAGATCGTAGAGTAGAAAAACTTTCTGAAACAGCTTTCAGAGCAGTCTGAAGCCTGCACTTTTAGTTGCACATAAACTGACTTTAATATTTGAAACTTTGGACATATTTAATATGAGCATCCACCATTATTAAAACATATAAATGACAGAAAATAGGGAAAAGCACAAAAGATCCCATTTTAAATTGCTCAACCATCTGTATAATAATGAGAAACTAATGATTAAATAGAATCAATGTACTCAAATCAACAGGGTGGATATGGCAAAACGGTACACTGTCAGACTGATTAATCCCCAAATTAGTTAACAAAACAATCTTTCTTGCTGTATCACTGCTGCCTACACCTGAAGGAATCTGTTCTCATGGAAAAATCCACAAGAAACCTGAGTTCCTGTCATGTGCAGACAAGACCAGCATACCAGGCTCTGTCAGCCAATGTGCTCTCTTCTTTGAATCAACTTGACCCTGCTAGGCAGCGTGCCAGCAGACGTCACACTCTAACCAGCTACAGAGAAAAAGGAACACTATGTTCCTGGCCCCAGCTCAAAAATGTTTTCACCCAGCACTGAAAGCATTGTAAGTACACAGCTCTACACAGCCTCATCCACTCCTCAAGTTGTCCTGAACAAACAGTAGTAAAAAGTTGTTTATAGGCCTGCTTGAGCTCTAATGTGGTGTAGGTGGTTGACCCTTTAAGTGCCGATGTTGGGGGTGTCAGACCAAGCAACACACTTCATTTTGGAAGTGGCCATCCTCTTTGGCTTTGAAACTAAGTTGTCTATACAGCTCCGCCTGTCCACTCTTAGCAGCTAGTACAAAAACACAGAAATCTGGCAGGGGGACATCAAGTGACTCAGCCATGCATTTATCTGGAGTAATAAATTCTGCCTTGGATTGGGATCCTTCCCCCCTCTGTATCCTGTTAGATCCGGTTTGATTTACAATTGGCAATGTGTAAGCAAGCTTTCCGAGCAGCAAATAAAAAGTCCAACTAGGTTTGTACACTCTGCTATTCTAATTACGTCAAAATTACCATGCATATAATAAACTGAATCATACTGACAATCAGATGCAAGGTAGCCAAATGCTACTTCTACCAAATATGCACTAACAACTAATCAAAACCAGGTCATGCATACCATATTAACCTCTGTTAAAGTAGGACTCTCAAGATTCCTTTTAAAGGCCCTCTGACCACAAGCCTCCTGTCTGGTGATCTTATGTTTTTTTAACCCCAAAGAGCTGATAACAGCAAATTAAAAGTGTGACAAGAGGAAGTAGCTGGGGTCTGCAGGACTTATGTTAATCTGTTGTCAGGCTTCCTTTCGATATCACAAGTTACTGTGTTTTTGCTTCCTCAATAAATGAGTAACTGGCAGACACAGTGTTATAACCGTATTGCAATGATAAAAATGATCACCAACTTCAATCATAGCTATCCTCCTGTCCAAGGATGTTCTCATGAACTACAATGTTGGTAACCCATTAACTAATTGATCAATAATGTATTGTATTATGTGCTTTAAAAACTAAACCATGTGTGTGTGTGGTCTGTGCAAAACACCTTCACCACTCCTTGTACATTCTCACCATGCCAGCCCTGCCTTCAACAAACACTGCTTCTGAATGACTTGTGAGGAGGGGCAGCCAGTCCAGCTCTCTACAACACACAGAGGGGTCCTCGAAAGACCAATTCCAGTGATAACGACAACAATGATCAAACAAAAAGAGAATTCAGAGTTCAGAAATACTACAGTGAAAGTATTTTATTAACCTGCCAGTATCAATCAATCCAATGGCTGTTTGTATAAAATGTGTTTTGTCTTAAAAACACTGCAAACCTCAAATATATTTAATTTACTCTGATGAAAGACAAAAGCAGCAATTCTCAGCATCTGTTGTCACAGTAATAATATCTGCTTTGGATTAGAGTCAGGTTTGCCCTTCACATTAAGCCTGTATTTAACTGCTGCCTCAGCTTGTTAACTTTGACAGAACATAACCTGAATCTAGAAAGTACTGTGGTTTGAGCCTGTGGGGCCTTCTTAGGCTATTTGAATGTGACTGGAATATTACCCCACCTGGTGGTTTAAAGACTAAAAATGCAATATAACAAATTAAATCAAATTACTAAAAAAGCATTTATAGTAAGACTAAAACACAATGCCTATATAGTATTTTACACTGGAACACAGGCTTCCATTCAGCATAAGTTACAGCTGCAACAAAGCTCATAATTTAAGAAAAGGAGTGAACAGCATTCTGACTGGTGACTCATCAGACTTCAGCAAAAGTATTAAAACATACTCTGATATCTTCTTAGATAACTTAACTGCATGAACTAGCCATTAGCTGTTAATTAAAAACATTGTTGGAAATGCACTGGAGTAAAAAAGGAAGATCAGAACTTAAGAAGGCTTACAGCCCCACCTAGCGTCCCCTAATACAAACAGGACATGCTCTATATAACTGCTGTTTCTGCAGCAGACCTGTGTGCCTCAGTGTACCAGTGTATTACACCTTTTTCATGCACAACCACTGACCCTAATAAAATATGCAGTGCTGTTATTTGTGATTATGGTTATGAGTCTAACAATAACTTACATTTTCACTTTTAGGGGACAAGTCGTTCGACTTTCCTTCAGAGGACTCACAGTCTGAGATTTGTTGCTCACTGTCCTTTACAACATCCTCCTGAAACTCGTTCTCCAGATCACTGTCTGTGTCAATAACAGGGAGGTCATCTAAAGATAGAAAGAATTAACTAGATTTTTCTAGAGTAGTAAACTTTATCTTACAATCTTTATCAGCATATGGAGTTAGCTCAGCTGTTATGTAACAAAAATTTATCACTCAAGTCAATTGCTTACTATGAAAAATCTTAAGTAGTACAAGAAGTGGACCTTGAGTTAAAAGAACATTTCAGCATTTTAAGAGAAACATTAATTTACTTTGCTGTCAAGAGTTAAATGGATTAGACTGGCTTGGCTTGGATTGGATTAAAGCCAAAACATGGAAACAGCTAGACTGGCAGTACAGCACCTCTAAAGCTCAGTAATTGTATCATCATTAAAAACTGAATAAAACAAGAACAGTTAAAACAACGATCAGTTTTTTAAGCTAAACTTCACAGTTAGAATAACCGTAAAAGTAAAAAATGTTGACTCTACAACCCAAGACTTCATTTTTTACCTTTATCAGTTCTGAGCATGAGCCCGGCTCTGCTGTAAGACTGAGTGTGAGCTGTGGGTCTCCATGGTCTGTGAGACTGCTGCTGCTGTGCAGCAGCTCTGGGCTGACGCTGCTCCAGGGTCTCACTGTCAGACTGTTCAGTGTCACTGGAGCTCCATGCAATATTTACTGGGTCCTCATCACAGTGAAGTGTACTGCTCTGCACTGGGAACCACAAAAGGGGATAACAATGTCAGAAACAAACAGAATTTAGGTGTTTGATAAAGCCATCTAACAATTCTTTAATATTTTTTTCTTACAATAGCTATTCTCAAACATTTTCTGGCAAGCCCACCTACAGAAGCCAAAAAACACATCATGCTTCACACCCTACATTTTCTTGAATTATTCATTAAATCTTAGGAAAGGCTCCCAATCGTGTTATTTCGCATTAGTGAAATAAACATCAGCAGGTACATGGTAAGATTTTAATTAAGAAAAAAAAAAAACTTTTTAAAAATCCTATTTATTTAACTTAGCTTTACTTCTTGTTTTTGTCCAGGTCATCCATGTCCTGCCCGTAGTGGCTTTATGCCCTATCAGGGAGGCCTGCCTGACAGTTTGAGAACCACTGACTTAGAGAAATAAATTTATACTAGCCAGGCAGCCAGCACTAATGCCATGGCTTGCTCTATTCTATTCCTGTAAATCTGCTTGTATGTCTGTGTTTAGCAGAGCCAAACAGCAAAATGTGGTCTTGATAGATACTGTTGTGAGAACGACTACAAGAGGGTTTGGGGTACTTTGCAGGTCTTTATATGTCTGTTATATTTTTTACACAACAGCATCACCTCTACAGCATCACAGTAACAGAAGTCAGGGGCAGTGCCTCTGGATTGGTAGATCAGGGTGGTGGTTCTTTTTCACAAGAGGGACTAGAGGGTGTGCTCCAACTTTAGGGTGATCACAAAATCTTCAGCTTCCCTGGGAAAGTCTATGTCAGAGTACTGGAGAGCAAAGTCAGTCCGTCACAGATAAAGAAGGAACAATGCAGTTTCTGTCATGGTCAAGGAAGACCGCTCTATATTCCTCTTGAGGATATCTGAGGGTGCATTAGCGTTTGATCAAACAAGTCTACACGTGTTTTGTGGACCCGAAGATAGACCTTCAATTTTGGGGAACCTGGCCGATTATCATAATCCTTTTGTAATCCTTTCCTGTAATATCAGAGAGAGCACTTGGTCTGCATTGCTGATAGTAAGTCAGATCTGTTCCCGGTCTGACCATAACTATAAACGGACATAATTTCTAGTTGCAGCCAAGAGACGGAGGGTTTCCACTTTGGTGGGATCACCTCTCTGCTTTTTTGCAGATGTGGTTCTTTTGACTTCATTAGATGGTGATCACCAGCTTGAAGACCAAGGAGGGGGAGAGGGGGAAAGTGTGTTAGGAGGCAGAGAGAGAGAAGGAAAGGTAGGAGGGTGGAGGTGAGAGTAGGGACTTTAAATGTAGGGACTATGAATGGTAAAGGGAGAGAGCTGGCTGATATGATGGAGAGAAGGAAGGTAGATATATTGTGTGTGCAAGAAACCAGATGGAGGGGAAGCAAGGCCAGGAACATTGGAGGTGGATTCAAACTGTTCTACTATGGTGTAGGTAGGAAGAGAAATGGAGTAGGGGTCATCTTGAAGGAAGAGTATGTGAAGAGTGTTCTGGAGGTGAAGAGAGTGTCAGACAGAATTATGACTTTGA
>VUQH01082154.1:19924-34829 GCA_015106775.1 Etroplus canarensis | reverse complement strand
CTCTTCTTATTGCAGTTACTCAGCACAATTCAGTGGCCTTGTGAGTCTTAAAAAGAGACAAGAAAACTATGCACAGCCTGTGTGTTTGTGATACTGACAATGGCGACAGCGGATACTTGCTTAAATAATTAAAGGAGGTCAACAGACCTTTGTCACAGCAGCCATTTTGACATGAATTAGTAGGAAACATGACTGTACTTAAGTGAACTGAACCTACATCAGTGAGATTACTAAAACCTGTGTTGCCTACTATTTCAAGTCAAAATGGCTGCTATGACAAAGGTCACTTAAATATGAATAATGAAGATATTTCCCTAAATCTAATGAAGGTACTAGAAAAAAGGTGAGGGACCACTGCAGTGAGCTGATCTTTCTCTGGGGATCGTAAATGTCTGTTAAAATTTTCAAGCCAACCCATCTAGCAGCAGTTTTGAAATATCATTCTGGCAGGCTGATATATCCTTTTTTGACAGCTTAATACTTTAACTACACTGCAGTAAGAGTGAGAGGTGACTATGGGACATGACTAGGTTTTTTTTTAACGACAGTGCCATTGTCATCTCTGCAACCCATTGTTATTTTCATTCTCTGCATAATTATTGCAGACTACCCTCTGCAAACATTTTTAATTTACAAGTCAAGATCATCATGTTTGCGGCCACATATTTTCCTAAAAGCATACTTCGTCTCAGCAGTTGCAAACTTTCACATGAGCTGGCATGCTCTTTCTAAAATATCCAGATGCTCCAAGTAGTGGCATAATCTCAGAGGGGGAGAATGGCCTGCTGCTGGTTTTATAAGGAGTTCATTGATGCATCCTTACTGCTTTTGACATAAGGAGGTGTGTGTGTGTGTGTGTTGGCATGCCTTGGGGCATGTCTTCTTAATGTCCCAAAGCAAGTGTTTGTTTGTCAGCAACAGTCAATTAAACATTTAAACAACTGAGATCTGTGGGGTTTTTGCTAATGAAAAGTTTCCTTGATTAGCTATTATTGACAAGCAGATTTGTGCTGTTGAAGTAGGGTGAGGCTCTAACGTGTACTTCAGCCTTCATCTGTTCTCCTGTGCACTAAAGTATTCAATAAAACAGTTTAATTTCAGACACTTCTTCTGCTTCTTCTTTCAGCTGCCTCCATCTCCCCTTATCCCTTGCATCCTCTTCTGTCACACCAACTTTCTGCATGTCCTCTTTCACTATATTCATGAATCTTCTCTGTGGGCTTCCTCTTTTCCTCCTGCCTGACAGCTCCATCTTCAACATCCTTTCCCTAGTATATCCACTATCTCTCCTCTGAACATGTACAAACCATCTCAGCCTTGCCTTTGACTTTATCTCCAAACTTCTCAACTTGAGCTGTTCCTCTGATGTACTCATTTCTAATCCTGTCCATCCTGGTCACTCCCATGGAAAATCTCAGCATCTTCAATTATGCCACCTCCCGCTCCACCTCCCGTCTTCTCGTCAGTGCCACCGTCTCCAAACCATACATAATAGCAGGTCTCACTACTGTCTTGTAAACCTTCCCTTTTACTCTTGCTGCTATCCTTCTGTCACAAATCACCCCTGACACTTGTCTCCACTCGTTCCACCCTGCCTGCACTCACCTCGCTTGTGCACCTTCCATTGCTTTGGATAGCTGATTCTAGGTATTTAAACTCATTCACCTTCGCCACCTCTACTTCTTGCATCTTCACCATTCCACCTGTCTCTCTCTCCCTACTCTCACTACAGATCACAATGTTGTCTGCAAACATCATAGTCCACGGAGACTCCTGCCTGACCTCATTTGTCATCCTGCTCATCACCATTGCAAATGAGCTGATCCCTGATGTAATCCCACCCCCACCTTGAAGCCACTCCTACTGCACTGTTACTGCAGACCTCACCACTGTCTCACTGTCCTCATACATATCCTGCACACCTTCTCATACATACACTCCACCACTCCTGACTTCCTCATACAATATCACAGTTCCTTTCTCAGCACCCTATCATAGGCTTTTTCTAGATCCACAAAGGCACAGTGCAACTCCTTCTGAATTCTCTGTACTTCTCCATCAACACTCTCAAAGCAAACATTGCATCTGTTGTACTCTTTCTCGGCATGAAGCCATACTGCTGCTTGCTGATGGTCACCTCTCTTCTTAACTTAGCTTCAACAACTCTTTCCTGTATCTTCATAGTATGCCTTATCATCTTGCTCCCTCTCTAGTTACTGTAACTCTGCACATCACCCTTATTCTTGAAGATTGATACCAGTACACTTCTCCATTCCTCAGGCATTCTCTCATTCACCAAGATCCTGTTAAAAAGTTCACTGCCCTCTCTCCTAGACATCTTCATACCGTCCCTC
Organism: Etroplus canarensis; assembly: GCA_015106775.1. Lineage (NCBI taxonomy): Eukaryota > Metazoa > Chordata > Actinopteri > Cichliformes > Cichlidae > Etroplus > Etroplus canarensis. The sequence continues at coordinate 32,475 of VUQH01082154.1, read as the reverse complement.
CACTCTTCATCCTCTTCATAGCTGCCCCCACTTCCTCCTTACTAATACTCTGCATTTCCTGATGCACTATATTTCCTCCAGCTGTCCTCATCTTTCTCTCATTTTCCTTATTCATCAGCTCCTCAAAGTACTCCTTCCATCTTCTCAACACACTTTCTTCACTCATTTAGTACATTTCCATCTCTGTCCTTAATCACCCTAACCTGCTGTACATCCTTTCCAGCTCTGTCTCTCTCTTTAGCCAATTGATACATGCCTTTCTTTCCATCCTTGGTGTCCAGCCTCTCATACAACTCACTAGAAGCCTTTTCCTTTGCCTTTGCCACTTTTTTCTTTGCTATGCACCTACACTCTCAGTACTCCTGTCTACTTTCTTCATCTCCCTGACTATCCCACTTTTCCTTTGCCAGCCTCTTCCTTTGAATACTTCATCATTCCACCACCAAGTCTCCTTGTTTTCTTTCCTCTGTTTAGAGGACACACCGAATACCTTCTTGGCTGTTTCCCTCACCACCTCAGCTGCACGTTCTCAGTCATCTGGTAACTTGTCACTACCATCTACAGCCTGTTTCAACTCCTCCTTAAACTCTGCATAACATTCTTCCTTCTTCAAGTTCTACAATTTAATCCTTGGCACTGCTTTTACTTGCTTCCTCTTCTTGCTTTCCAAAGTCATCCTACAGACCACCATGCGATGTTGCCTAGCTACATTTTCCCCTGACACCACCTTGCAGTCTCCTACCTCCTTCAGGTTGCACCTCCTGTATAAGATATAGTCCACCCTTGTGCATCTTCCTCCACTCTTATAGGTCACTCTATGTTTCTCCCACAATCACCACTCTCTCTCTCCCTTGGGAATACTCTCAATCACTTCACCCAACTTACTCCAGAATTCCTCTGTCTCTTTTGACACCCAGCTTGTGAGGCATATGCACTAACAACATTCAGCAACAGAACTTCAATTTCTACCTTCAAAGTTGTCATAGTCTGGGCTGCTGCCCCTCCGCTGTGGCATCCTGGTTCCTTCCTGGATTGGTCCTTCCTGGGACCTCATCATCTCCACTTGTGGCTGGCACACACCTGCACTCCATCTCCACCAATTCCTGCCATATTTAAGACCTGATTCTTCACCAGTATCCTCACCAGATTGTTTAACTACCAACAGTGGTAACGTCAGGCTTCATGAAAACCTTTTTGAATTCCAACCTTACATGTTTTCATCGTGCCTCCTCGTCCTCTTTTCCACTGTAATCCATTGTGTGTATCGACCTCCAGAGCTCCCAAGGAAGGACTGGACTCTCTCTTTTTGTAACTGTTAACTAGATCGGGACTCACCTGCCTGCCTGCTCTCAGTAACCTCCTTAAACCAATATCCAATTCCTGCTTCTCCAATAAATAGGTTAAATGTTCCCTGTCTTGCAGCCTGTATCTGGGTTCTTTTAAAAAATCATGAAAAAAGTCATAATTCTGTCTTACACTCTCATCACCTCCAGAACACTCTTCACATACTCTTCCTTCAAGATTACTCCTACTTCATTTTAATTCCTATCCACACCATGGTAGAACAGTTTGAATCCACCTCCAGTGTTCCTAGCCTTGCTTCCCTTCCACCTGGTCTCTTGCACAACTGTAAATCTACCATCCTTCTCTCCATCATATCAGCCAGCTCTCTCCCTTTACCAGTTATAGTCCCTCCCTTTAAAGTCCCTACTCTCACCTCCACCCTCCTACCTTTCCTTCTCTTTCTCTGCCTCCTAACACGCATTCCCCCTCTTCTTCTCTGTCTTTGGCCAACAGCAGCATAGTTTCTACCAGCACCATGGTGGCTAACAGCACTGGAGGTGGTCGTTGTTAACCTGGGCTGTGACTGATCCCGTACGGAAGTCATATTCTCAACCTGGATATTTGATTTGGCAACGATTTTATGCCGGATACCCATTGTGATGGAACCCTCCCAATTTACCTGGGCTTGGGACTATCACTAGGAGTACACTTGCTTGTGGTCACCACATTACTTGAATATACCTTCTACTTTAATTTTGTGTTATTTTCATTTTCCATAAGTATGTGCAGCACAAACTCCACAAAGTCAAAAAAAAGAGAAAAAAGGTAATAATGAAAAAGAATAAATTCTGTTTGGATTTAATCAAGGTATCAGATCACACTGGGGATTAGATGTGAAATTACATTTATTTCAAATATGTACTGGTTGGATGGTAGAAACTTCATTTGCTTTGAGCAAAAAGATCAGAATAAGATGAGAATAATGTGCAGATTTCTCTTTCTCTTATTTTTGATTTCAACATGCTACTCATGGCAATCATGACAATTTTTTGATGTATTCCAAACAGAGGTATGTTCACGTCTTCATTTACACTTAAGACCTGAGGTCTGAACTATGAAGTAGGACTTATTCTTATCCAGATAGCTTCCTTAACTCTGGGTTTTTAGTACTATGAAGGTGGTTCACTTCTTACCAGGTTATATTGCAGGGGCAACTTATGCTGCAGATCTAACCTACTCTGGAGCAGGTTAAGTTCCAGATAAGAGAACAACAGTTATGAAATTATTTTCTGATGACCAAACAGTTTTCTGGAAAGTAGCATCGCTGATCCTGGAAGATCCCTCTGACCTCTGTGAACAGATTGTAAGAGAGTCTAAAGTTTTCCTAATAGTGTCAAAAATCTTTTGAGTATCAATAATAAATAAAGATTCTTAGATGTAACTTCACTAATTTTATTCCTGTTGACTACAAACAATTTTACAGCTAATGTCCTATAAGCCTTATTTCTGCTTTTCTGCTTTGTAAGCTCATTCAAGTTTGCAAATAAACTAAACCTACATTTGAAATTTGTTTGTTTGTTTTCTTTACTTGCACTCAGACCGTTGAACACCACTGGGGCTGCAGCTGAAAAAAACAAAAACTACTGGAAGTCACAGGGGAACAAAGGTAGAAAAACAGATGTTGTGAGAAAGGAAAGGCCAACGTTACATATACACCTACACACAGACAGAGAGGGCTAGTTGGGTGAATGAAAACAACAAGAGACAGGTGAAGACAATAAGACAATAAAGCAGGGAGAAGTCAAACTTTAAATCAGACACAGAGACAACAACAATAACTGGCATGCAGAAATATGAACTTCAAAGTTTAAGGTTTGTTTATTGTTATTTACCATGTTTACACATGAAAAAACAAAATATGTACCTAAAAATAGCACAATAACACTATTATAAACAAATCTAATGGTAAACCAATAGTATTATAGTGCAACAAAGTTTAGAAATTGGTTGAGATGTTAAAAACAGAGCATTACTTTAAACAAAGCAGAATGAACTTAACAGAGGGGATAAAACAAGAGGATGAAACAAGGAGGTAAACACAGATGGGACTAACTTAACTAAATAAACACAAACAGACACAGGAACTAAAATGTAACAAGAGCTAAAGGCTTAAAATACAAGTGAACATAAAAATCAAAACCTTAGGCAACAGGCAAACATATTATGAACACAGACACATCAAGATACCCGAGAGCACCAGATTTAAAGCACACACACTAAACCAAACAAAACAAAACAAAACACAAGGACCCAAATACAAATAAAAAAACCTTAACACTGACTAACTAGAATTTAAAATTAAAAATAAAACAAAACAAACAGAACTCAAAATCTTAGGATGAAACCCAAGAACCCTGACACATGTAATAAATTGTATGCAAAAACATGTGCCATCATTCAAATATTAATAAAACAAAGCCGAGCTCCAAGGCAAAAAAAAAGAAAAATCAGTTCTTGTAAAAAAAGATATTGCAAATGTGATATTAGGGAAGGGTATGAAAAGAGAATTTATTACAATACATTACTGTCTTAATGCTGCATGTATGACTACAACTAACAATTATTTGAATAAATCATTAGAATAATTTGTTCTAATGATTGGTTTCTCTTGTGCTTGTCAGTTACTTGCAATGAATTCAACATGAAAGACCAAAAAATAAAAATGCAAAATTTCACACCCAGTGACATGGAACTGTTAATGTGTGTGTTTCCATAAAAGTTGATGAATGAATCAAATTTCAAATGCTTTGCAGATACATTTTATCTTGATGTAGCTGCTGAATATTAAGGTTTATGTGCACAGTGTGCCAGAGATTATGCTCTAAGACTTTTTTTATTCAAGTGACCATGAAGTAATGCAAGGGTTGGCTTTGTGTTCTCTTCTCTAGTTATATGTGCTGTTTATTTTGTTCAAGGAAACCAGACAGTAAAGCTGAGACCATGGGTCCATTCCATTACCCACATTTGTGATGTTTCCAAAGTGCATATTTGCATGGTGTATTATTAACCACAGTACCAAGTGGCAACTGAAATCAAGCACACAGTGTTTTTGGACAAATCCCTGGAAAAGTCTTTAGGCTATTATGGACATCTTGTTGCACTGTGCATGCTTTGATGGTTCATTACAAGTAGTCAATATAAAATATATAGTATCACAGTACTATTGTGACAGAACCCTTGTCAGAGATGTGCTGGACTCAAGACTTAATAAACCTGACCTGGTCCTTCTACATCTCTTACCCTTAACCTCTCCAACATACGATCTTCTAGGCAGCTGTTTGATCAAAGTGTTTTTTGTGCATGTACAGACGCTGAAGCTACTCACCGTGTACTCTGACCATATCATCAGCAGAAGCCATCAGTATAATGGACAGGAATGGAAGGAGGGGGACATCAGAAAGATAGAAAAGAACAAAGAAATGAAACCGAATGACAGATATAAGATGAGAAAAAGAGAAGAAAAAATAATTCAGTTCAAAATGAAAAAGAACCATTAAGCACTTCATTTTCAGTAAAAGCACATGAGAGGAGCCCATTTTTTTCTATGATATAGCTCCATTTTAAAAAATTCTGTGTGACACTGTACATACAGAGGAACAGAATGTCCCCTCACAGCTGTTTCTGTGTTGCTGTTTTTTTTTTCGCAAAAAAGTTCAAAATAGCCACAAAGCAATGTGATATTTGCAAGTTGCAGATCTATTAGCATTTTAGTGACATTTAAAATGGTTATATCTCTTCTCAAAGTTTGTCGACAGCCTAATGGCGTCACTTTAATTCACACACTTGACAGGAAGCACACTAAAACATACTTCAAATGACCAAAGAAAAACATTCTGACATATTCACAAATACCAATATCATGCTGGTGTCAAATTTGTTGTGGAAACTTCAAAACTGGAGCATATTACACTGCAGGAATGAGCAGATCATAAAAAAACACCACTTCAAGTGTCATGTTTACTTTTTTACAATAAAATCAGCTTACATTATGACATTACCTTATGACTTTGAATGCTAATGATAAAAGATACCATTATATTCCAAGAAACACATTATGTAAACTCAAGAGACTGAGATCAGAGATGCAAAAGAAAAATAGCAATAACAAAAATGATATTCCTATGTGCAGGTTTCCTGTCATACTCATTGTGTGGTTTGCTGTACTAAAATGTCATTTTTAAATCTAACATCAACAAAATAGTGCTGCAAACTCTTGAGAAAAAAAATCAAAGCAAGTTCCACTACAATCATACACTAAATACTGTAAATTTTAAAAATCGCATAGGTACAGACAGGTCTATAATTTTTGGGATAATGGTTGTAATTTTCCCTCTGTACACCACCACAGTGATCGAAGTGCAGACTTTCAGCTTTAATTCAAGAAAATGAATACAAATATTGCATTAACTGTTTAAGAAAAACAGACATATTAATACATAGCCCCACATTTTCAGAGGCTCAAAAGTAATGGGATAATTGACTGACAAGCAGTTTCATGGCCAGGTGACGCCTATTCCCTCATTATTCCGTGACAAACTATGCAGATAAAAGTTCTGAAGTGTTGAACTTATATTTGGTAGATGTTCACTGAAACTCTAAATATGAGGTCCAAACATGTGCCGATGCAACTGAAGGGGGCCATTTGTTAGGCTGAAAAACAAAATAAATTAATCAGAGAGACAACAAAAATGTTACAAGTGGCCATATCAATAATCTGAAACATTCATAAAAAGAAGAAATGCACTGGCCATCTTAGCAGCACTAAAAGGCCTGGAAGACCATGGAAGACAACTAAAGTGGATGATGGAATGAATCTGTATTTGGTTAAAAAAAACCCACTTACAACATCTAGCCACATCAGAAACAATCTTGAGGAGGTAGGTATATCATTGTCATGATGTTTTCATGAGTACAGAGGATTTACAACAAGGTACGGACCAGTGGTTACACTCATGAACAGGAAGACAGACTGGATTTTGCCAGAAACATATCTAAAAGAGCCTGCCCAGTTCTGAAAAAAAAATCTTTGGACAGATGAAACCACACTATCTGTCAAACATGTTGGAGACTATGTTATGGAATGGGCATGTATGGAATCAGGTCACTAGTGCTTATTGATGATGTGACTGCTGATTAAAGCACAGTATAGCAGGATGAATTCTGAAGTGCACAGAACTATTCTCTCTGCTCAGATTGACCAAAATGCTGCAAAACTAATCAGACAGCACTTCACAGTGCAAATGGATAATGACCCAAAGCAAACTGAAAAACCAACTCAAGAGTTTCTCAAGGCAAAAAATAGATAGTTTTCAATGGCCCAGTCACCTGATCTCAACTCAATAGAGCAGTTTTTCAGTTAATGAAGACAAAACTGAAGGAGAGAGACCCATAAACAAGCAGCAATTAAAGGCGGTTGCAGTAAAGACCTGGCACAGCATCTCACGGGAGGAAACACAGCTGATTTCCATGGGTTCTAGACCTCAGACAGTCACTGACTGCATAGAAACTTCAAATTCTATTTCAAATTATGTTAGTTTGTCCCATTACTTTTGAGCCTCTGAAAATGGGGTTCTACCTCTCAAATGATTGTAATTCCTATAGCATTGATGTCAATTCTTTTGTCAAATCCCTTGAATTAAAGTTGAAAGTCTGCACTTTGGACACATTTTGACTGTTCATTTAAAATCCACTGTGGTGGTGTGCAGAGGCAAAACTACATAAAACTGTGGCATTGTCTCAAAATGTACAGATGTAACCGCAGGTGTTTTATTTTCTTTTTGTCTTAAGTCTTATATGTCACATTTTCATTTTAAATCTACTGTATTGCTTTGGACAGTGTAGTGCTTCTATATCATTGCACAAAAGTGCATACTTTAGAGTAGACAAGGATGTAAAATTGAAGCATTACCTGTGATAGTGTATGGGTAATAGTTCCAGGCCTTTTCTGTGACATAAAAAATCTTGGGGACCACTGCTCTAGCCCAACTGGGCAGCTTGCTGTCAAAGAAAGAAGAGTGGGCAGGTTAGCAAAGTGACAAAGAAAAAGAAAGAAAGAGGCCTGATGAGGCAAATAGCTTGTGTGCTGCATGGTCAAAGAAGTGTTCTCTCAAAGTTTCTCCACTCTTTTCCATTGCGCCATGACCCAGAAATAGGCAATGACAAGCATCCAGCTGTGTGGCGTCATAATGGAAGCTATACTGGATAGCCATGATGACCCCTCGGGAAGTTGATTACACCCTGTACACTGCAGGGGAATTTCACCAGCTTTCTAGAAAGGGGCATTGAAGCCAAATGGAGGAAATACAGAGGGAGAGCCATTATTCAGTACAAATGGATTCTAAATGCTGACAGCCAAGTAGCCAAGCACCTTACTGGATGTCTAATCAAGAGAAAAAAAGATTATTGAGAAAAGGGGAACATCGAGGCTTTGGTTAGCTGGTGGAAAATTGCCATGTCAAAGATTTGAGAAATACACAATTTTACCAGAGATAAGAGAAGAGAGACTTTTGAAACTCTGACACTTGTAACTATGGAACAGTAAGTCCTGATTAGCAATAAATGCTGAGAGAAAAGAAGGGTTGCCGACAGTCATTATTGAGTGCCATCAGAAACAGCTTGCTGCAGCCCAGATCACATTTAGTCTAGATTTCTGCTGCCTGAAAATCAGACAATCAAGCACAGCAAATAGCAGCGTAATTGGACTCAAAGTCATCATTAAGTTGTACCTTTCAGAAAAATTCTCTTTAGAACCACTGATTATTTCCCTTTTTTCTATTTCTGGTACAGTAGCTGTAACTAAATGTGGAAAGGAAACTGATTTGCCACTAAAGTCATTTTATACATGAACTTTGGTCAATTTCAGAAAAATAAGGCCAAGATATTAGACGTTTCCTCTCTCACATTAGGCATGCAGTAGGAAGTAGCCTGCTTCAGATGTTTCACTAATGTAAATGCTGTGTGTTTTAGGAGACGGAGCTGCCTGGGCAATGTTTGCAGGAGGCAGGACACATGGTGCTCACTCACCAAAATATTAGCTATGCTTTTTGCACATTGGCAGAATCCAACATCACTTACACTTTGTACTGGGGAGCAGGCAGGTAAATCAGCTGACTAATGTCCAATCTGACTGTGTTGGACATTTGAGTCATCACATGCACCTCTGTTAATTCCTTTAACAATTCAGGGCTGAAGTGTATGTCTGAAAATGGCTTAAGAGCCTGTATAAGCTACAGGGACAAGAGGCAGACGGTTCCCTCCAGTCCCCCTCTAATAACCTGTCAAACAGCCAAGGGAATGTCCCGACACAGCAGACTGGCCACATGTCCCCACACTGCCTTATTTATAAGACACACACACACACACACACACACACACACACACACCTACACACACCCACACACACACACAGAGGCATGCACAGACAGCATCTATAACATGGTAACAGGTGGTTTGTGGGCGGAGGGATGCAGGCTTGGTGTCCGACAGAGACTGCTCAAATTATCCATCATTTACACTGACCTCATCTTTCGCTGCCCAGACGCACACACTCAGCTAAGCACACACAGCACTATGCCCTCCTCTTCTCTGAGTTTGTCAGTGACACTTCACATTTCCCAAAGGCCCACTTACTTGTCACTTCTGGCCACAAAACTTCCACCTCAGTCGTTCTTGGTGTCTTCATGTGGCTCCCTTTATCTTGCAGTCTGACTTTTGGCAGTAAGTGGCTCGGTGATGTCTTACAGAATTTATCATCTTATCAAAATAAGACTACATGAGATTAAGTTTCAGTTCAATTTGAGCATTAATGCTAACATGTATCTTTTATTAAAACTGAAGGTTGCATTACTGTTTTCTGCCTGCCTGTCAAGATTGCAGTGTGTCTAAAATATTGCTGCTATACTCCTGACTGGTAGACACATGAACACCGTTCACCTGGCTTCCTATGCAGTTTAGGGTTAATTTAAAACTCCTTCTGTTCACCTATAAGTTCTTGAATGGGTTTGCTCCCAAGTATTTAACAGATTTGTTGCAGTTTTATACCCCCTGCTAGTCGGTCCTTTGCAGTTGTAGCTCCAAAAGCCTGGAACTGCCTCCCCTCCAGATCAGGTTGTCTACCACACTTGGAGGTATTTAAGCTAAAAATTTACTTCTTTAGTCTTTTCAGTTTAGTTCTAATTTACAAGTGTATATTTCTTTTTCCAGTATTGGCTGTTATGTTATTTATAATAATCTATTTTTCATGCTTTTAACTATACAATTTTGTTGTCTTAATCTCATTTGAATTGTTTTATTGACTGTTGTGCAGCACTTCAATCAAAGTTCGTGGTGCTTAAATGTGCTATATAAGTAAACTTAACTTGACTAATCACATGGCAGCAACTCAATGCATTTAGGCATGTAGACATGGTCAAGATGACCTGCTGAAGCTCAAACTAAGCATCAGAATGGGGAAGAAAGGTGATTTAAGTGACTCTGAATGTGACATGGTTGTTGGTGCCAGACGGGCAGGTCTTAGTATCTCAGAAACCACTGAGCTACTGGGAGTTCTCTGCACAACCATCCCTGGTGTTGACACAGAATATGTGTTCCTCATAGAGTATTGGTTTACAAATTTGCCTTACAAGTGAAAGGTCCCTGGTTCGATTCTAGGTGGGGTCACAAGCCCCTCTCTCCATGGAGGGTTGCGTCAGGAAGGGCATCTGGCATAAAACCTCTGCCAAAATAGCAATGCAGATTAATCCGCTGTGGTGACCCCTTGGGGAGAATACAAGGGAGCAGCCGAAGGTACATTTTAGTCTGAAAATAAGTTCTCCAGGTAGAAATGCCCCCACAGGTCAGATGAGAATGGCCAGACTACTTTAAGTTGATAGGAAGGCAACAGTAACTTTAATAACCACTTGTTACAGTCAAGATTGTCATATTTCTGACTTGAATGATTCAAACTCAGGCACACAGCAAGGCAAATTAACACTGATTTATTAGTTAAAACTATACAAGAAAAACAGCTGGAAAAAGCACTGGCAGATAACAACTGGAGGAAGGCAGGCACAAAGGCTCTGGATAAAAAAACACAACTAAGGGTGGCTGACACGATAGGTACATGGAAAAAACTGAACTAAGAATGAGTGGCAAACAGTCACTGGTAGAGATTGAGGAAACAAATTTTACAACCCATCTGACAGAGACATGGGCAGGCAGGGGATCTGGCAAAAAGCTCTGAAGATTCAGGTAGCAACCAGGAACACACAGTAAAATCCAGACCAAGGCAAGGAGACCTGAGATCAGCAACTTAGTTAAACTCTTTGCAAAGTACAGAGCTAGCTAGGCTAGTTACCACTGGTGAAAGCTGAACGATCTGGTGACGATGGACTGCAGATCTGGTGAATTTATGGAGAGGTGAGTAGTTGCACATGTGTTCATTGATTGCTGCCAGCTGTGAAAAACTTTTAGAGCGACGTGTTGGCCAGGCAAGAAAGAGAGAAAGAGAGAACAAGTGAGAGAGAGAGAGAGAGAAGTGCCTGGCAGACCCCAACATCATGAAAAGATATGCAGAAGAGCATCACTAAATATGCAACACCTTGAAACCTGAAGCAGAGAACCACACTGGGTGCCACTCCTGTCAGCTAAGAGCAAAAAAATTTAGGCTACAGTTCACTCAGGCCCATCAAAATTGGACAACAGAAGACTGAACAACATTGCCTGATTTGATGAGTCTCGATTTCTGCTACGATATTCAGAGAGTAGGGACAATAAAAAATATAAAAGCATTACAAGAGCTGTTCAGGCTGGTGGTAGTGGAGTAATGGCATGCGGATATGGGACAGTTTGGGCCACCTAGGGCCAACGGAGTATTGTTTAAATGCCACAGCCTACCCGAGTACTGTTGCTGACCATGTCCAATGGTTTCTTAATGACCATAGTGTACCCATCTTCTGATGGCTGCTTCTAGCAGGATAACACACCATGTCACAAAGCTCTCATCATGTCAAACTGATTTCTTGAAGATGATAATGAGTTCACTGCTCTCAGATGGACTCCACAGTCACCTCAGCAAGATGTAACTGTCATGGTCCGTATTTTGGTTAGGGTTTTTGTGTTTAGTTTTGAGTTTAGTTTATTTCCTTTTGCCCCATGCCTTGCCTGTTTTCCTTTGTTAGTGGTCTGTGTCTCTGTCTGCGTCTAGTCATGTCTTATTTTGGTAGTCTGTTTTGTCCCTGTTTTGTTCCCCCCATCTCGTGTGCTTTAGTTACTCCCCTGCCTTCTTGTTGTTCGTTCATTGGTTGTCCCTGCTAGGTTTCCCCTGCCCTGTCCACTTGTCGTGTGCTTATTGGTTTCTCTGTGTCTATTTAAGTCTCGTCCGCTGTGTTGTTCGGCGTGGCGTCATTGCATTGTCAGCTCTTGTGCCTACATCTCATGTTTCCAGGAATTCATGGACCTTGTATGACTATTGTTTTTTGGCAAAATAAAGCCCCTTTACTTTCAGTCGGCTCAGTGGTCCTGCATTGGGGTCCACACCTCTCACAGCATGGCACACCATGACAGAATGACGCAAACATAAATTGAGGACCCCGCGGACCGCATCCCCTCCAAGGAGGATCTGAAGGACGCTCTCAGTGAGCTGGTGGACTGCGTTCAGGAGCTGGAACGCCCCGCCGACGAAGTACAGCAGATGGTCAGCCTCATCCGGATCCTCGATGTCTTTGAGAACATGCCTGGCCTGCAGCATGTTCCGGGTTTCCTGCAGCTCTGGCACACCGCTCAAGACGCCAGGCTGCGCATTTTGCTGGAGAGGTACGGCTGGGACTTCAGCGCCACCGGCCGCCCTCTGCCTCCTCTTCCTCCCTCGTCCCGCCTTCCTGGCATCTCCCTCTCCTCGCCGCCAGCAGAGCAGCAGCAGCAGTTGCCGCAGCCAACTGAGCAACAGCAGCCAGCTGTGCAGCAGCAGCAACAGCCGCCGCCGCCAGCCGAGCAGCAGCAGCAGCCAGCCGTGCAGCAGCAGCAACAGCCGCCGCAGAGCAGCGGGTGCAGCCTGACCCAGTCCCCGGCTCGACCAGCCGTAGGAGACGGCGCGCCAGACGGCGCCGCCCCAAGCAATGCTTCCCAGAGCAACCGGCTCACCCATCGTTCCTGGTGGAGCGGTCCCCGGATCTCGGGCTACAGGGGCAGCCCAACCCCCCTGTGTTTCCTGAGGCTGAGCTGCAGGTGCA
>VUQH01082153.1:0-11773 GCA_015106775.1 Etroplus canarensis | reverse complement strand
TCACTAAAGATCACGGATATCATAGTCCATGGAGACTCCTGCCTGACCCCAGCTGTTAATCTGTCCATCACCACCACAAACAAGAAGGGGCTCAGAGCTGATCCCTGATGTAATCCCACCCTCACCTTGAACCCATCTGTCACTCCTACTGCACACCTCACCACTGTCTCACTGTCCTCGTACATGTCCTGCACCACCCTCACATACTTCTCTCCTGACTTCCTCATACAATATCACAATTCTTCTCTCCAGGCCCCAAAATTAACCTAAATGTACTTTCAGCTGCTCTCTCGTAAGTACCCTAAGGGGTCACCACAGCCGATTGATCCGCATTGATAATTTGGCAGAGGTTTTACACCAGATGCCCTTCCTGACACAACCCTCCTTGGTGAGAGGGGCTTGTGTCCCCACCTGGAAAGGCTGAGCTTAAAAAGAATTTTTTGCTCAGATAATTGATGTCAGCTGATAATTTTATTTCTTGATAAACTGTTGAACTTTCTATACTAAAATGTAACTACAGAATTAACCGTGTATATTGGTATTACTATAGGTTAATAAGTTCAGGCTAGATTTGGGGTGGCAGGCCAGAAGCTGTGCTCTAGTAACTTCTTGCAGCAACAACAGACTCGTGCCTCTTCACATATTGATGCAGCAGCTATATGGACCAAGATAGTCAACAGTAAGAGAGGCCTGAGTTTCCAAGCAACCCAGCTGAAAGCAGGAAGATAAGGAAGCAAAGTGAGCAGTGTGCCGCAGGGTACACTGGATCTGGTGTTTGCATATCTCCTTTTCAGCCCTTCCTCTCCCCTCTCTGCCCCCCACCCCCATCATTCTCTTCCTGCATGGGGTCCTGAGTGAACTTGATCCAGTGAGAAATGTAGATGAGTTTGTATTGCACTTGATGTGTGACATTTAAATACAGTTATTGGATTTTCTGCCAGCTGAGGACGCATGATAATGGGGCTGAGATTATATTAAGGTTTTTGCACCTGGGCTGCTCTCTTGTCCTGTGGGTGTGAATGGTTTCTAACATTCAGGTAAAAACAAACACACTGTGGCCTTACTTGAGCAGACTAAATAAATATATTTAATGTGATGGCCTTTTTTGTCCTGTGAATTATTGCTAAAATGAATGTGTCCCTGCTATGCAAAAAGATTGATCATTTGGGGCTCCTAACATCATGCTGTGCCTGGAGACCCTGTTGCGTCAGGTTCTTTGGGTAATAATTGATAGATTTGGAGAGGTGGCGTGTGGTGGGTTCACAGCTGGCTGGCTGCGCTCCACGGTCCTGTGTTTAGTCACTGGAAGCTTTCAAGCATGGTTAAATGAGGCTCTGTTTCAAAAAAACTCTACAGGGACTGTCAACATGAGGGCTTTGGTCACCCTCTTGACATTTTGCGCTGTCACCTCCGTAACCGCAAAGCCCAACGCTGGCTTAAAAACCTGGCGTCGCTTCAATAAACTGCCCTATCCGGGCGACAAGGTTTTCCTCTATGATAACTTCCCCAAAGACTTCATATGGGCGGTGGGTACGGCCGCGTACCAGGTGGAGGGCGCTTTTGAAAAGGACGGGAAGGGCCTCTCCATTTGGGATACTTTTACGCGCGGCGGAAACCGAAAGGCCACCGGGGACGTGGGCAGCGACAGTTACCACAACATCAACGCTGACATCCGAGCCATCAGGCAGCTCGGGGTCAGCCACTACAGGTTCTCGCTCTCCTGGTCCAGGATATTTCCAAACGGCACCCGCGGCAGTTACAACGAAATCGGCACCAACTACTACCGGACGCTCGTTAAGAGGCTGAAGGAGATCCGAGTGGAGCCGGTGGTCACGCTCTACCACTGGGACCTGCCGGACCACCTGCAGCAGACTCTCGGCGGATGGAGCAACCCGGAGATCGTGGACATTTTCAGAGACTACGCCGATTTCTGTTTCGACGCCTTTGGGGACGACGTGAAGTACTGGATCACCATCGATAACCCGTTCGTGGTGGCGTGGCACGGATACGGCACCGGGGTGGTCGCTCCCGGGATAAAGAACGACCCTGATCTCCCATTCCGGGTCGGACACAACCTGCTTAAGGTGACGCTTGAGTCTGTTATAGCAGAGCGCTTTTTGTTATTACCTTTTATTTTTGTCATCACGTAAACGCAGCTTCATTTTAGTGCGTACAAATAACCTGTAAGTCTTTAGCACCTGGAAGGGGAACTCGTGTGTTTTGCCTGTGATGCTGATTTGGATTGTTATCGTTGTTTATCTCTTGTTTTTATGGTTTTATGGTGAAAAAAGTTTTAAGATGTAAGGAGCATTTTAGTTGTGCAGCTCATGGAGCAATGGCAACTGTACAAACTGTATGGGGATGGAAATGTGATCCAGTTGCTACCAGTTCAGTCAGGAAAACAATTTTTCTCTCCAGATAGATAGATAGATCCAAGGGAAGTACACCTATTTTAGGACATGAAGTATATTTGAGTAAATACACTTTGCACTTTGCCTTTTATTTTCTTTATTATTTATTTTATATCTTTAAAGGTATGTAGTTTTCTTTATTGAGCCTTTTTGGGAACTTTTTTGAACTTTCTATTTTTTATTTTGGTGACTGACTGTTGTGGCTTTTATAAGTGTTTAACTAGTCTAATTTTTATGTCAATTTCAAAGGATTTTGAGTTGGAGTGTTGGATTTTCATGTTATCCTTCTCAATCTCTTTCAGTCACAATATTATGCTTGCCATCCCCTCTCTCTCTCCTCCAGGCTCACGCAGCTGCTTGGCATCTCTACAACCGCCACTACCGTCCAAGGCAGCATGGCAAACTGTCCATGGCACTGGCCTCTCACTGGATCAAGCCCAGTCGCACTCGCCTGGAAAGCCTGAGGGAATGTCAGTGCTCCCTGGACCACGTCCTCGGCTGGTTCGCCCGGCCGCTGTTCACAGATGGAGACTACCCCCCCTGCATGAAGGCAAGGCTGGGCTCCCGGCTGCCCTCCTTCACCCCGGAGGAGAGGCAGCAGGTGAGGGAAACAGCTGATTTTTTCGCCCTCTCTCATGGAGCAGTACTGAGCTTCCATCTCATCAACGACAGCCTGAAGTTTGAACAGCACGAGGATCTGGACCTGAGGATGCTGCTCTACTGGGTCAACGCAGAGTATGACAAGCCCCCCATCTTTGTGGTGCAGAGTGGTTGGTAGGTGGTACACTGATTTGACCTCACATCTGTAATGCCATTTCACGTCTGGTGCTTGCTTTGTTGAACATCTTGATTTCCCTGCGGCTTAACACAGGTATGTCTACGGCAACACGAAGACAGAAGACCCAAAACACATGTACTACCTCAAGAGGTTCATCGCAGAGGCGCTAAAATGCGAGTCCAGTGTCATGCACTCACAGCAACTATCAAGAACTTAACTAAACTGTTTTCCATTTCTGACACAGCTCCTTCCAAAAGTATTGGGACAGCTGGGCCAATTAATTTGTTTTTGCTGTGTGCTGAAGGCATTTGTGTGTGTGATCAAAAGATAAATATGAGAAGAGAGTTCAGTGTTTCAGCTTTTCTTCCCTGGTATTTACAACTTGATATGTCAAACAATATAGAATATAACACATTATTTATCAAACCATACAGTTTTTCAAGTTAGCATAAGTACTAGAGTATGACAAGCAACAGGCATTTCTTGTTACCCAGGTGTGTCATAAAAATGATTGTTTAATCATTAAGTAGCCCTGGATATCTACTCTCAGTGTAAGCTTTGGCCTAAGGGTAAACCAACATGAAGACCAGAGAGCTGTCTATGGGAGAAAAGCACATCATTCTGAAGCTGAGAAAATGGGGGAAATGCATCATAGGTATTTCAAAAACATTGGGCCGAGCCAGGTCCACAATTTGGAATGTCCTGAAAAAGAATGAAGCCACTAGTGTACCAAGCAACAGGCACTGAACCAGTCATCCAAAATAAACAAAAACTGATGACAGACAAATGGTAAGAGCAATAAATTAAATCCTCAAAACAACGGTCTATAACATCATGAACAACCGCCAAAAAGCAGGGGTGGAAATATCACAGTCCACTGTTTGAAGGAGATTGAGAGAACAATACAGAGACCATACTGCAAGGTGCAAAACACTTATCAGCAGTAAAAATCACAAAGTCAGATTGGAATTTGCAAAAAAGCACAGAGATGAGCCACAACAGTTCTGGAACAAAGTTTTATTACCTGATGAAAAAAAGATTAACCTCTACCAAAGTTATAGAAAGGCCAGAGTATGAAGGAAGAAGGGATTTCTAGCATGATCCTAAACATACAAGCTCATCTCTGAAGCAGCCGGATAGAGTGTGTGTCATGCACTTGCATGACTGCTTCTGGAACAAGCTCAGTTAATTTATGAAAAGTTGTGGAATGGTCAAGTCAATCACCAGCTCTTAACCCAATTGAACATGCATCTTACCTCCTGAAAAGAAGAATAAAGTGTTTGCAAAACAGACAACAGCTAACAAATGCTGCAGTAAAAGCCTCATAACTAATGAAGAAACAAGAAATATGATGGAGTTTGGATTGTAGGCTTTATGCAATTATTGCAACTAAAGGATAAAACAATATTAAATAAATAATATTAAGTATTTTTTTAAATTCAACTGGGTTAACAATAGTCTGTTCCAATGCTTATGCTCACTCGAAAAACTGGCTGATTTGATATAAAATGTTCTATGCTGTTTAACATATCTAGATGTAACGAACAGGGAATAAAAGCTTAAACCCTGAGCTCCCATATTCATCTTTTGATCTCACAAACACATTCAGTGCACAGCAAAAACAAATTTGTTGGCCTCACTGTTCTAGTACTTTTAGAGGGGGCTGCATCAGCATAAACGGTTTTACACAAAATCTGGGTAAACTGATATTTTCACATTAAAGCTAAATATGGGCCATCTATCTTACTGTGTTTGTAATACAGCAATCATCATAGATGGAGTGAATGTGATTGGATACACTGCCTGGTCTCTGATAGATGGCTTTGAGTGGCACAGAGAATATAGGATACGACGGGGGCTTTACTATGTTGATTTCAACACTCCTGACATGAAGAGGGAGCCAAAGACATCTGCCACCTTTTACAGGTACGCCTTCAGTGTGATCATTTTTACAGAATATTGAAATATGTGAATTTACCTAACAATGGAAAAAGTAATTATATATATATATTCTAAAGTTAGGCTTCCTGTCTGTCATCATTTCTACAGAAACGTCATCCAGAGAAATGGTTTCCCAGAACTCCCAGAGAACAGTCCAGCACAAGGAGTCTTCCCGTGTGATTTTGCCTGGGGGGTGTCTGCCAACTCAATACAGGTGTGTGTTTTCATGTGCATTTTGAGTAAGAAGTCATAATATTACAAATCAGAGATATGGACACTTCATTTGCAGACGGTGCATTTGAAACTGCTTAGTGTGTGTGTTTGGGTGTCACCAAACGAGCGTGATGGAAAAAGTTTTCACGCCATTTATGTTAGTAAAAGTAGCATACCATGCTTTACATCTTCAAAATCAAATACAGTGTTATTTCAGGCATGCTGCAAAGTCAAGCTCAACCACACTCAGCTTAGCCCATCTGAACATCTGTTCCTATCACATAATGGGTTAGCTGAGGTCCTTCTACACATACAATTGCCAAATCTCATAGGTTGTGCTTTTAAACAGTTAGTCTGTCAATTTAAGCTTTAGCCTGGATCATTGTCACTGATCTATAACCAGGAAAAATATAAAAAATGTTGCTGCTGATTGAGGTTGTGCAATGTAGAACTTTTTAAAATACTTTTTGGAAAGTATATAAAATAGCAAAAGATCACATATCTAAATCGAAAATTAATCAAATCAAAAGATCATGTATCTAAAGTAAAATCTAAATCTACAAAATACTGTAACCTCAGCTTCACTTTTACTACCTCAAAGATGAGTAGTAAATTTAGTTTCATTCAATGACAAAGGAAGCAACAATATAAAAAAAAAACACTATCCAAGAAGCCACATGGAATAATTACGAAAACTTCTGCTTTAATTCTTTAAAGTCACCCACTATCCAAAAGTATGTGTTGCTTTTATCAGTTTATTTGGATGTTCAACTTTCATGTGTAGAATGATGTATGTGCAATTTGAAATTTAACTGTTATCACCCTTGAAACAGCAGGATTTTGGTTTGTGACCTAATCCTCACTGTGTAACGTGTGATGTGAAAACTTTAACTTTATCTGCACTTAAAAAACACAGAAGATCAACATCTGGTGTTTGGCAGTTAAACTTGAATGAAAATATTTGCATGTATGGCAGATATTATAATGTGGAAGCAGGCGATGTTAATTCTTTTATGAGATAATTAAACTTGCCTCATAAAAGAGCTGGCCGTCCTCACAAACTGAGTGACGGGACAGAAGAAGACTGGTGAGGGAGGCCACCAAGACACCTATGACCACTCTGAAGGAGTTAAAAGCTTCAGTGGCTCAGATGGGAGAGACTGTACATGCAACAACTGTTGCCTCTGGGTTCTTTACCAGTTTAAGCTATATGGGAGAGTGGCAAAGAGAAAGCCACTGTTGAAAAAAGCTCGAATGAAATCTTGCCTGGACTTCACCCAAAGGCATGTGGAAGACTCCAAGGACAATTGGAAGAAGGTTCTTTGGTCTGATAAGACAAAAATTGAACTTTTTGGCCATCAGATTAAATGCTATGTTTGGCAAACCCCAAACACTGCACATCACCACAAACACACCATCTCCACTTTGAAGCGTGGTGGTGGCAGCATCATGCTTTGGGGATACTTCTCAGCAGCAGGCCCTGGAAGGCTTGTAAAGGTAGAGAGGAATATGAATGCAGAAAAATATAGTCAAATCCTGGAGGATACTCTGAGTCTGCAAAAGAACTATGGCTTGGGAGAAGATTTAGAAGAATACAGCAAAAGCTACACAGAAATGGTTCAAAGACAACAAGGTGAATGTTCTGGATTGGCAAAGTCAAAACCCAGATGTCAATCTAATCAAGAATTTGTGACTGGACTTGAAAAGAACTGTTCACACCTGATCCCAGAGCAACCCGACAGAGCTTGAGCTGTTTTGCAAGGAAGAATGGAGAAAAATTGCAGTGTCCAGATGTGTCAGCCTGATTAGGCATTGTATATTATGTACAAAGGACTACCTACCAGAGAAGAGTAAACATTGTGAAAGCCTCTGACTCCATTCACCTAATGTAACTCTACTAAGTACTTGAAATTCAGCGTTACATATCTTTCTTTTTTCCAAAGCAGTGGGATTAGACTTTAGTCTAAGCATGCCAGTTTACATTCAGTCAAACTTCAGAGGTGTGTGTGTGTGTGTGCGTGTGTGCGTGTATGTACTCTTGCATGTGCTCTTGTGTGCATGTGCATGGGTGCGATACGGAAGTCGTGGCAGGCCAAATATGGAGGTTGGATAATGAATAAAACAACTAGACTGCTTCCTTAGAAATGGGAGCTTGAGAAAACATTAACTTAAATATATCAGCTTGTGCTGAGGGATTCTAAACAGATATCTCTAATAGTTAGTGAAGTGTGAAGTTAATTTACAAGTCTGTTGGACATTTTTAGAATATATAATTAGAATATCTTATTTGAAATTAGCTTTGTGAAAAATATCACAATCAAATTTCTCATCTTTGTTACATCATGTTCATTGCATTACTTTAAGCATGCAGCTATCATGGTGAAAGTCCAACTCAGAAACACACACAGTGATGAATCCTCCCTTAATCATAAACCACATAAACTCACACAGTCATCCTGCTGAGCCAAACAGCACACATCTACCTGCTATAATCAATTTGCATCATTTTGCCTTCATTCACACAGGTGGAGACCACGCCCACCCAGTTTGCAGACCCTAATGTTTATCTCTGGAACATCTCCAACAATGGAGAGCTGATGAGGTTGGAAGGCTTCAGGGCTCCACCTTTACACCGAACCCCACACTGTGCCGATTATGCCACCATCCGACAACAGGTTTGTCCTTTCACACACTCAAAAGCATAGGACAACAAGAACTAAGTATCAAACACATTTGGCTATGGTAGTGTGTTAGTATCAGTGAGCGATCATGTCCTTGTTGCAGCTCATGTAAATTCCAGTAAATATTAAGAAGTAAAAAATAAATACTTCAGATTACAAGGAAAATCTCCCCTAATACTTACAATTACATCAGAGTCAACATTTTTGTCATTTGAGCTACAGTATATTAACAAAAGTAGTGGGTCAGCTATTACATTACGCCAACAGGAGCGTGTGGCATCTCATATTAAATCCAGACTCTCATCCATTTTCTTCCACCTAGCCAGTTCGAGATTCCAGTGGGCGTGAGCCCTTCCCAGCTGTTACAGGGCAAAAAGCAGGGTACACCCTGAACAGGCCACCAGGCAATTGAAGGGTCAACATTCTAAATCCATAGGCATTAATATAGAGTTGGTTCCCCCTTTGCAGCTGTAACAGCTTCCACACCTTTGGGAAGGCTTTCTAGAAGATTTTGGAGTGTTTCTGTGGGAATTTTTTACTCATCAGTCCCAAAGAGCATTTGTGAGGTCAGACAGTGATGCTGAATGAGATGGCTTGGCTTGCAATCTCCATTCAAGTTTATCCCAAAGGTGTCAGATGTGGTTGTTGTCAGAGCTCTGTGTGGGTCAGTACAGTTATTCCACACCAAACTCATCCAACCATGCCTTTATGGACATTGCTTTGTGCACTGCGGCAGAGTCATGCTAAAAACAGAAAATTGTTCACACAAAGTTGGAAGCATAGAATTGTTCAAAATGTCCTGGAGAGCTGAAGCATTAAGATTTTTCTTCACTGGACCTAGCCAACCCCATAAAAAAACCCATAGCATTATCCCTCTTCCATCAAATTTTGCTGTTGGAACAATGTAGTCAGGCAGATAACCTTCTCCTGGCATTCACCAAACCCAGACTCATCTGTCAGACTGGCAGATAGAGAAGCATGATTGGTCACTCCACAGGAACATGTTTCCACTGCTCCAGAGTCCAGTGGCAGGGTGTTTACACATGCCATCTGACATTTGTCATGCTTGGTGATTTAAGGCTTGGATGCAGTTGCTCAGCAATGGAAACCCATGCCATTAAGCTACGAGTGCAGTTTTTGTACTGATGTTAATGCATTTGCTGAGTCAGTATAATGTTGGTGACTTTTATGCTCTGTGCACCTCAGCACTTGGCAGCCTTGGTCTATAACTTTGCATAGTCTATCACTTCATGGCTGAGTTACTGTGATTCCTCAATGCTTCCACTTTGCAGTAATACTACTTACTTATCTAGAAGAGAAGAAATTTCACAAACTCACTCGTTGCAATGGTGGCATCCTATTATAGTACCACACTTGAATTAATTGACCTCTTTAGAATGACCCATTCTCTCACACATATTCATAAAGGAGAGTGCAAGGCTAAGTGCTTGAATTTATACTCCTGTTTATATGGGACTGAATAAAACAACAAAGTTCAATGATTTAGAGGTGTGGCCCAATACGTTTGTACATACAGTGTACACATTTGTAACATAATGAAGATCTAAGGAACAAAACACCATGATAAAGTGAGTCTACAAGTAATCAGCAGTGTGCAGTAATGTTTCAATTATTCCCACTCCTTTGGGAAGGCTTTCTAGAAGATTTTGGAGTGTGTCTGTGGGAATTTTTTACTCATCAGTCCCAAAGAGCATTTGTGAGGTCAGACAGTGATGCTAAATAAATTCAAATTTAAATAAATAATTCATTGCACTTTTCAGTCACAGAATTTTGTGAGCAAGAATACTACCTACCTATTTTTACTTTTTTGTGGATTTACACTAAAAATGTACAATATTTACAGATCATTGTGTTTAGTATGAGTGCATATATATCCCTAGGGTATAAACATTATCATGTCACCTTCTTTTTCTGCCTAGGTGGAAGAAATCAGGCAGATTGGAGTAAACCACTTCCACTTCTCCCTTAACTGGTCAGCCCTGGTGCCTACAGGTGATGTGGCTCATCCTAACACCAGTCTGCTGGGCTACTACCGCTGTTTTACCCGTCAGTTGCTGCAGGCGAACGTCACCCCTGTGGTCACTCTTTGGCACCACACACGGCAGCGCAGCAGCCTGCCAGCCCCACTGGATACTGCCAACAAGTGGCTGAACAGGTCAGACAGAGCACTTATGTTTTACCATATTTGGTATTTGAAGGAAGGTTTGATGTAAGCTTTTTGTGCTCAGTTAAACAAATTTCACTACCATTTTTTAATTTCAATTAAAGTTCTAAAGTATTTACACAAATTTTCAGTATTTTTTTTGCCAATATGTTTATTGTCTTTTTCAAAATTTTTTCACAAACACATAACATATACACACTACACACACAAACTGCATACCCTTGCATCATTTTTCAATTTGAATGAACGTAATGAAATTGGATTAATTAACAAATTATGAAGGGGAAAAAACCAAAAAAAACAAATTGAAAATAAAAATAAATAAATTAATTAATTAATTTTAAAAAAAGGGGGGGGGCAAATTTTCAATATTAATAACAATTAGAGCTTGAAAATTAGTTCCAAAACAGAGAATAAATAAACATCCACTCCTCTTGATTAGGGTTTTATTGTGGTTTACCGTAGTTGAGAGAAGGCTCTGATGTAAAAGTAAACATGCATCAGTGTTCCCGGGAACAGTCTGTCCATGCTCTCATCAGCATAATCACTTGCTGCTGTATTTTTTTCTTTTCCTGTAATAAAAAGATACTAAACCCAGCAAACACAGTATTTGAAAATTGGCTGTATTGGCATTTTCAAATTGATTACTGACGATTGGTTTTATCATGGAAATTTACTAGACCATAACTACAATAGTAATAGTAATAGTGCAACCAAACTGTCAAGAAATGTGTGTAAATCCCAACAAGTTTCTCCACAATATCCAGTCATTTTTATTCACGTGTAAGTGGGTGAGTTTTTTGAAATCTAACTTATTTTAATTAAAATGTGATATTAGAGCAGCAAGATTATTTCCATTAAAATTCCCCAGTGACTATGTTGATTTTTTCAAACTTCTTTCTTTGTCAGGAAACAACTAGACACTAAACAAACCCTAAGAAAGCAGCACAATTCTTCTTGTTATCTAAAGACTAGGATGTCTGCTGTCATGATTTAGCAGATCAGGATCTGCTAAATAATTTAAAGTCTGCTGTGACTAATGTATACTGTATGTCAGATAGTATGACTTGTCACATTTACACACATCTTAGTGCATTAATTAAATTTCTAAACATGGATGTTTTTGCTTTATTATTAGGAAGACTCCAGATGCCTTTGCAAATTATGCCAGGCTTTGTTACAGAGAACTGGGGGCCCATGTGAAGATGTGGATCACCCTCAATGAGCCCAATGATGAGATGGTCAGCTACCAGGAGGGTCATCAGATGCTGCGGGCACACGCGCTGGCCTGGCATGCTTATGACCGCGAGTTTAGACATGCACAGGGAGGGAAGGTAGAACTGCGGTGTTAATCCCATTTGGATTAAAAAATATATTTAAATAATATGATATGTATCATATCATAGCATTTGACAAATGTTACACTTAAGTCATCTGTAAAAGATTATTTTTTTATTCTTTATGTTCTGTCCTTACATCTGTTCCCATAAATTATTTTCTGACTTCATAATGTGTGTGTGTGTGTGTGTGATTGTGTGTGTGTGTGTATATTTATTTATATATA
>VUQH01082152.1:0-39712 GCA_015106775.1 Etroplus canarensis | reverse complement strand
GAGAGGCAAGGCTGAGATGGTTTGGACATGTTCAGAGGAGGGATAGTGGATATATTGGACAAAGGATGTTGAGGATAGAGCTGCCAGGCAGGAGGAGAAGAGGAAGACCACAGAGAAGGTTTATGGATGTAGTGAAGGAGGACATGCAGAGGGTTGGTGTGAGGGAAGAGGATGCAAGAGATAGGGTGAGATGGAGGCAGATGATCTGCTGTGTTGACCCCCTAACAGGAGCAGCCAAAAGAAGAAGAAGAAGACATAAAAAGAGACATACAGGATTTTTTAACACACTATGTACAGTCAAAAGTATAAATATAGAAAAATACAAAGTATGAAATATGAAAGTGTGAAATATACAATATGAATTATAAATTAGTGATTTGTTCTGTCTGAAGGCTTGGGGTGGGGTCAGTCAGTGTCAGTGTGTGTTTCTGAGTGAGGGGAGAGAGATAATGCCGAAAGAAGAAGTTTAGAACAGAATGTCATAAAAGTGCCTGTAGGTGTAATGTGTAGGTGTCCCAATACTTCTGTCCATTAATTGTATATAAAAATCTATATAAAGGTCAGTGGAATAGTGTCCCCGGTAGAGTAGTGGTTTGCGCAATCGCCTTTGAAGCAAAAGGTCCCTGGTTTGATTCCAGGTGGGGACACAAGCCCCTCTCACCATGAAGGGTTGCGTCAGGAACGGCATCTGGCGTAAAACCTCTGCCAGATTACCAATGCGGATTAATCCGCTGTGGTGGCCCCTTGTGGAGAATACAAGGGAGTAGCCGAAAGGTACATTACATAAAGGTCAGTGGAATGGTTTTATGTAGAACAACAGTGCTTGTATATTTTATACTATCTCCTTTGCTGTTACAGAACCGCATTGCATATTGCCTGTGCTACTGGGCATGTTGAGGTGGTGCAGTTCCTCGTTGAGAGCAAAGCCAAGCTTAACCTATGTGACAATCAAAACAGATCCGCCTTAATGAAGGTAATCCTAGATGATGGCACTTCAAACTGTGATTCTTAATAAACTATAAAACATGGTTGACTGTTTTTCTTGTGTCTTGTTTAAGTCATTTAATGTGAATTCTCCTTTATGACAGGCGGTGCAGGGCCAGCACGACAACTGTGTGGGCATACTGCTGGAAAATCATGCTGACCCTAACCTGGTGGACATTAATGGTAATACAGCACTACATTTAGCAGCGAACATCCCGTCAGTCTCCACTGCGGTCCTGTTGCTGCAGCATGGGGCTGAAATCAATGCCCAGAACAAGGTGATTCTATCTTTCTGTCTACCACATTAAAATTTCTCTGCCTTAGCATCAGGATACGCTTTGGTGTTTAGAGGCTTACCATCATGTTACCAGATGTGTTTACATTATAGATAGATTGAGTTAAGATACCAGGTGTTGACCTACCCATGTATTATGCTACACTCTGTATATTTGGTTTATATATATATATATATATATATATATATGTGTGTGTGTGTGTGTGTGTGTGTGTATACTTAACAGGGTGTCTGTAACATAAGCAATTTCCCCCCGGGGAATTATTAAAGCATTCTGATTATTATATTATTTTTTTTAATGATACTTGGATTAGGGAAGGACTGCCTAATGTCTGCTACACAAATGGTACTGTCAGGTATAACAGGCTAATATTAATATTAATAGTTACCTCCCTTTTTCTTCTATTAAAAATCTAAATGTCTGCCTTCAGAAATGTGTAATGTGCCTGTTATGTGCATATCATGTTTTAAACAATATGTCAGAATGTTGCTGTCACCAATCAGTTCAATGAAGTTTATGATTCCTGATAAGCACTGTCCAGGGAATGAGAGTTTTGTATTCTATATTTTAGGAGGGTTTCACACCCTTGACTGTAGCCGTACGTGAGAACCATATTGAGATGGCTGAGTTTCTCCTCAAGGAGACTGCTGATGTGAATTCATTGGACCAAGACCAAAGGTTAAACAGTGGCACCTTTATGATGCACTTTCAACAATATTAATGTTGCCTAATGCTTGTTAACAGCTGGTTATGTTGCTATTATTGATTTTACCTGCAGGTCCCCATTAATGATAGCTGCAGGCAATGGAGAAATCACTATGGTGCAGCTGCTCCTGCGCTGTGATGCAGATATCACACTAAAGGATACCAAAGGATGGTCAGCTGATGATTATGCTGTGATGAATGGGCATCATCCGTAAGCTGCCCTTTGTTTTGCTTTTTTTCTGCACTTTCTGCATTTATGTGGGAGTTGAGCACAAAAACGGAAACAAATGAAATAAAGCATGTCATAATCATTAATTTTTGAGGTTAATTTATTCCCATGAAATCCATTTTTTTGTTATGTTTTCTCTTTTAGTTTCCTGTACATTCTCACTGCATATTTCACTCCTGTTATGTTGGAAGTATGTTAATGATTGTGGCATTCTAAAATTTTAAGTTTCTTGTCTCTTTGTAGTTGTTCTCTCCTGATTATTGAGCACGATACCAAGAGGACTGATAGGGCCTCCCTATCACATCAAGGTCCGAGTAACAAGAAGAAAAAAACTCTGGGCAGTCCTTCCCAGGACGTTGAAGCGGGCTTCTCTTTGGGAGGACCAGCCATGGACAGAGATGGTAAGGAGTTTGTCTTGTTAATTACATTATGGTAACTGAAAATTATTATTGTGTCTGTGGCTTATTGACTCTAATAATTTTATTTATTCCCCATGCATAACCTGTTGACTGGATCTAGAGCATGGAGCAGATGAAGCAGGGGGAGGTATTGCTTTGCTTAGATGGACTCTGTTAGCTAAATCTGTCAGCTTTTGCTTTTTAAAATCCTAGGAGTCATATCAATGAATAGTCACTTAAGTTATGTTTATAAGAAATACAATTTCCCTGCTGCTTAGTAGGGGTGAGAAAAGAATATTTCCACACCAATTTATTGGAACACTTTCTCTCACAATATGTTATCTATGCGCTGAGGATGAAAGATTTTAATAAAAACAGGTGATCTAGCTAGATTACCCTGACAATTTCACTTGCCCTTATTACAGCTTCATGATTGTTATGTTACTTGAAAAGGGTAAAGTGGAGAGAAATGAATAAACCTGTAGTAAAGAAAATCAAACTCATGAGGGTAAATGGGTGCAGAGCTGGAGCTTATTAATTTAATTAGCAAATCACAAAAAGGGGTTAGGAGTTGAGGAGCTGAACAGCTCTGGGAGCAAATGTAGTTCTTCTCCTCTGTGTCCTGCATCTCAGGCAGCGGAGCCGCCTTCCAGACAGAAGCCCCTCAAACGCAGGGAATAAAGCGTGTGAGGGGTCCTGTAGGATCCTGCGTGTATTTTATTAGGTACAGCTTGCTTGTACTGGGTTGCCCCCCCCTCCCCTTTTGCTTTCAGAATTGCCTTAATTCTTCATGGCATAGATTCAACAAAGTAATGTTTCCATTCCTGGAGATTTTGGTCCATATTTTCATGACAACATTGTGCAGTTGCTGCAGATTTATTGGCTGCACATCCATGGTGTGAATCTTCTGTTCCACTACATCTCAAAGGTGCTCTGTTGGATTGAGACCTGGTACCTGTGGAGGGCATTTGAGTACAGTGAACTCATTGCCATGTTAAAGAAACCAGTTTGAGATGATTTAAGCTTTGTGGCATGGTTCTTTGTCTTGCTGGAAGCAACCATGCAGTCATCAGAAGATGGGTAAACTGTGGTCATAAAGGGGTGGACATGGTAAGTAATTTTACTCAGCTAGGCCGTGGTGTTTAAATGATGTTCAGTTGGTAGTAAGGGGGCTAATGTGTACCAAGAAAAATATTTCCTACACCAAAATCTCTGAATATTTCTAGCAACTTGTCTTGCTATTGATATAGAGAGCACTCATTTTTTGTCAACCAGTTTGCTTGTTTTTCCAACAGTCCAAAATGATCTATTGCTATGGCACTGCATATCACGCCACATAGAATTTAGACTGTGTATGGCAGATCAGTATGTACTCATTTGCACATTTTATCAGTATTTTTCTAAGTTTGCCAACAAGGGGGATGCTATCTCCCCTCATAAACTATAACTGTACTGTAACTTGAACTTCCAGCTTCCACTACCAACTGAGATAACCTATCATCTTGAGTTCTGCTGCCAAAGGAATAACATGGCTATGAACAAACAGGAAATCTGTCAGCTATCTTTAAAAACATACTCATAGTCCATGAAACTATGGTATAGTTGAACAAAAATAAAATGACAAATATATGATCACACTGATATTTAACAAGTAACTTTGTAACAGACAGTGGTGTGTATGGCAAACCAGCCATTCCTCTCATTGCAGACTGACTACAAAGGCAGAAATTATGTCATAAGTAATTACTTGGTATGGTGTGGAGTATTACCTTTGTTTTCAAAGGCAATGAATTGTGATAATATATTGTGAGAAACTCTGTGATTCCCACCCCTACTGCATAGATTGTAGTGTTTTGTACATCGTGCTTTTTCCGCTTTTTAACATTTTGTTGTTCTCGAGATCTTGTTTGAAAGTTGTCCTGTGAAAATATGGAATTACTTACTTTTTATTCAGATAAGGTTAAGTTGAAAATTTATTCTTCTGCTTTCTTGCAGATCTTGAAGACAATTCTCAGTCAGAGTCACTAAGTCGGTGAGCTAATTTCTTATTGCAGTTTACAAGTTATACTTACAATTGACTTCCCTGCTTTGACCATTCTTCTGCCTCTTCTCCTGCAGTGTTTCAAAACGGGCTGCAGATGAATGGCCCACATCGGATGATGATGATGAATCTGATTTAATCGAAAAGGTTGATACTACTCATTCTTACTGTGCGGTGCATGTATTTTTTATTGTTACTATAATTTTGCCCTGACTTTCATTTGATTATCTGCCTTTCAGAAACCACTGAAAGTAAACCTAAGCAAAATGATTGCATCTAAAAAGGGAGAAGGTACTAAGAATCTTTCAGGCTTTTTTCACCCATCAGTGTCTCTGTAATTTGTAGTTTTTGATAGTAATCTTCTATCCCTGCTTGTCCTGTAGCTTCAGCACTACCTGACACATCACTGAGTGACTCAGAATCTGAGCCTGAGAGTGAAAATAAAGTCAAGAGAATCCTATCCCTCCCACAGACTATGTTATCCAGCAAAAGCTTGCAGCATCCATTAGATCCCTCTCCTGTTTCTTTCCTTACCAGTACATCCCAGATGACTTCCACTCCTCTTCCACACCACAGAAAGGTAAAATCTTTGTGTGAGAGCTTTGTTAGTTACATTTGTCTGACAGCTTTTTCTCTTTTTCCCTAAATTCTTAAAACAAGCAAGCCATGCAAGTGAGCAGGGGAAAAGAAAACACACTGAACAACCTTCAGGTAGTAAATTAAGATCAGATTCTCAAGACGGAAGCTCAGATGCAGACGACTCTGAAGAGGAAGATGGAGAAGAGGAGGAAGAAGAAGAAGAGGAGGAAGAGGAAGAAGAAGCAGATGATGATGTTGATGATGATGATGAAGAGGAGTCTAATGAAGAAGATGATGATGATGATGATGAAGAAAGTGATGAAGAGGAAGACGAAGAAGAAGAGAGTGGCTCGGTAGAGGAAGATGATGGCAAGTGTTTGGCTACTGTCGACCCCAGCGCTTCCGACATTAAAGATACTCAAGTCATACATGGTACTGACCTTGGAGTTGTACTTGAGAATGTAGATGCCTCAGAGAAAGATGCTGAAACAGAGACTTTAACTGCTGGCCTCATTTGCCCTGCTGGGACATCAGGTTATGCTGTTCCAGCAACATTAGACATAGAGGAGGATTTCGTTGTCTCAGCCATAAGAGTAGAGTCTAAATTTTCCGATGAAGACGACAGCATTGGAAAGGAATGTTTGAGGTCATCAAGTCAAAATGTAATTTCAGGACAGGATTCAGAGAGAGACCCCATGCTGTCCAGACAGCATGAAGAGATTCATACACCAGGCAAGGTTATGAAAGAAGACAAAGATGATGAAGACTCCTGGAGCAATAAACAAAATAGTGGGGATATGAAGTGGAGTGACAGTGATAATGAAGAGGATAGGCAAATGGGAAGATTTGGTCACAAACATTTTCTTGCTCATCAAACAAATGTATTACCTGAGGTTAGTGCAGAAAATGCAGACAGTCCGTCTGATGCAGAAGATGACGCTGGCTTGAACAAAGAGGCTGCCAAAGGAGAGAAATGTAAGTCCTCATGGGGTTCTTCATTAGAGGACAGTGATGTCGACATACCTGAGGTAAGCAATGAGGTTCTTGATCAGAAAATTGCCAAATTGCCTCAGCCACACAAAGACCATCCAGATAGTGCGACTGGTGATGAAGAATCCCACAGACTGTCTCCAAAATGTGTGTCACCTAAGCAAGTTAAAGAAAAACACAAGTCATTTTTAGGTCTAGGTTCAGCAAGTTCTCTTCAGTCCAAAAATCAAGCAGCTGTAGATGAATCGGAGTGGGATTCCTCTGAAAATAATGACCAAACTAATATTAAACATGAAGTAGGATCACCAGTTTCCAAAGCAAACCAGACTGGAGAACTGCAAGGGTGCGCTCAGGAAGAAGAGGACAAAGAGAGTATTGAGAAACCATCAAATGACCCCTCCCCGTTAGTCTCATCAGTACTAGAGGAGGAAAAAACTATTAGAAGCCAGATTTTAGATTATGATAAAGTCAAATCACTTGGTCAGTCGTTACAAGTGGAAGGAAAATTAGACTCAGAGAGTGAAAAAGACGAAAGTTGGTGGGATGATGAAGATGAAAGTGAAGAGTCAGAAAAGCAAGAGGAAATGACAACGAAGGATGATGAAGTTTTACACAGTGATGATATCCTTAAAATAGCTAATCCTGCCATGCTGCTGTCTCCGAAGTCAAAAAACACAACTACAATGAACAAGAAGGCAACATTAAAAGTAAAAGATCGTGAGAGTATGGAAGACAATGAAGCAGTTCTTCAGTCGGTTATTGGTAGAAATCAGAAGCTTTCTGAGAATATCCAGCTGGAGCAAGAAAAGCTGATGGATGTTAAGTACAGTCTGTGCAAAGATGATGAGACAAGTGACGATTCTGACAGTAAGATCCAAAAGCTCCAGTATGATTTTGCCAGTGCTACAGTTAAAATGCCTGAAATGGGAGACAATTCTGATAACACTTTTGATGGATGTCCATGTGATGGTGACAAGATAGATGATGAACCTGAGGCTAGATTAACTGCATATGTTCCACTTGATAACCAAATGGGAATGTTATCAGAGGACCTTAATGAAAACCCAATAAAAGAAAAACAGCTCTTAAGCCCACCCCCCAGAGCTCAAGCCACTTCTGGTCTGCACAGTGGTTCAGATGTGAACGCATTGTCGGATGAAGCATTACCTCAGACTGACATTGATGACATTGATGTAGACTCACCTGACGAGGCAGAGAACACAGGCATAAAATGCTCTGGCTTTCAGGTAAAACAGGAACATTTTGAGTTGTGTTTGTAGTTTTGCTAGTCATGATTAGACTTCTGTAAGCACTGTAGCTCTGCTAAAATATTTACAATGGTATATTCTTGTATCCTGGTTCTTTGCTTAGTCCTTGCATGTTCATCAGAAGTCCTCTGATGACATACTTTCAGTAAAATTGTTTTTTCCATAGATGATTATGAATAATTACTTATTTTCATACAGAAAGAAGATTCCACTGAGAATGAGGATGATGACAAAGAAGAGGAGCAAGATGAGGAAGAAGAAGGAGACATATCAGATGACAGCGATCAGCTTGAAGAGGGTGAAGAGTCCCTTGGCGCCACTTCACCATTTCCTGAGACAGAAGTTTCTAGAGAGAAGAAAAGGGGTAAGGAGTAGTTTGGTGCTTTTTTTTTTTTTGTTTTGTTTTTTTTGTGGATGCAGCAACTGCACGTACATAACAGAAATGTTGGTTTATGGGAATTTACAATGCTCTAAGCAAAAGTGCTCATCCCATAAGAGACAGTTCTGTTTTCTAACCTAGAAAAGGTTGGTATGAAATGGGATCGGCTCCATGGAAGTTGTGGTGTGATTGTTCACTGCGTTAGCACACAAAGTGAGTGTATCTCTGCTGTCCCTAAAACTCTAGTGTAAGAATAAAACACCATTCATCTAAAAGCTCAAATAACTCATAGAAACAAGTCTGTAGAATCATCAGTGAAAACGTCTTGATTCATGCTCAATCACCCAGGTAAGTAAAACCTCAAAAGTTGATTCTGTTCATCTGGAGATAAAGTTTTCTGTGGGAGAAACGTTTCATCACTCATCCAAGTGACTTCTTCAGTCTCAAATGACTGCAGGACTCTCCAACCTTATAAATGCAAATTCTCATGACCATCGATCAAACAACCACCGATCAAGGCGCCACTGATCAAAGGCCACCGATCAAAGGCCATAAAAACTTTATGTCCAGATGAACAGAATCAACTTTTGAGGAATCATCAGTGAAGTTTGATTAAAAACCTCTTTAAACATTACTTATTTCTCTTTGGAAGTTGTACTTCTACCTTCGTCCTTGTTGTTGCAGTATTCTCCCATAGAGGTTCAGGATACTTTGGTGTGTGGATTAAGAAAAAGTAGGCTTTCAGCATCCATATGGACAATCTATTTAAAATTCTTGAGTAAAAACTGGGCTTTTTCCTTTGTTTAAAAATGCTATACATTTGAGTAATATTGTAATTGATATATGTAGTAATAACCACCAACTATAATTCAACATGGCATGCAGAGCTACAAAGGAGCTGATCTCACCACTTGTGTGCAGACGAAGTGGATAAGTGACAGACACACCAGCAGGGAGTTTGCCACTTTGAGCACAAAGAGGATGTAACATAGCCGATACCAGCAGGAGAGCGCTAATCACTGTTAACCTAGTTCACAAATGGGGATAACAATTTGTCCTAGTGTGATTAGCAGACATTAGTGGATGGCTATATGCTGAACAGGTAAAACTGTTTTAAATCCTGACCTTTGCTTGAGTCTTTGTCCCTTTTTAAACTATAATGTTATCTTTTTTTTTAAAAAACTGTTTTATGTGGGATTAACAGGAACAGTAGGCTAAGATACAGTAGCTAACTTGTTAACTTGGTTGTAGTTTCTGACAGGCTTGTAACACATTGGAAGAAACTGCTAATCAAGACTTTTTTCCCACTATGCATTGCTTTAAATACTTCATTGTAATCAGTCTACATCTGCTGAATAGATTTCCTGTCTGAGCTTGGTCTAGAGAAGGGTGAGGAAGACCACGATTCATGGGACTCTGAGGTACAGTAAAGGCACACTGTGGAACACCATGTGGGATCAGACATTGGCCAATCAGATTCTAACAGGCTGGCTGTTCTTTTTCAGTCCCACTCTGAAAATTCCAATGTACCACATGAGGAGAAACAAAGTTTAAATACCCAGAGTCAAGGAGAGGAAGAAGAGATTAAAGAGAGTAAGTCTGCTTTGTAAATTTATTAATTTTTTTCCAAATCATTCCAAGCACCATTTCATGCTGCAGAAACAATATGACTTTATTTGATCATAACCATAGAAGACCGGGCTTTACGTTATAATTCTCCTTGTCAGTTATTAAGTGTCAATATGATGTGGAATGTGCAGTGCATTATACTTTATGTCAATCAAAACAGCCTGTCCAACTTTTTTACAGATTTTTTTTACATTTCTTTTGTAGACTTGCTTTATGTTCCCTCATTTGTAAGGGGGGAATACAATAGGATGGCAGTGCTAGAGCCTCGGAGGAGTGTAGGCAGGCCAAGAGTCAGCCAGGGAGAGGGTATGAATGACTTGGTTTATAGGTCAGAGGAAAAGCATGTTAACCATACCAGTGGCCTGACCTTCACCTCATAATCACAATAAGATGATGCATGCAGCATACATTATTCCATCCTGCCTGCTGCCCATAGACACCACTTTGCCAGTTTAAATAGCCTCAGGTTGTACTTAGCTTGCTTGTTTTTTCATAGGGTTGGGCTTAAATGTTCGTCTTGGCTGACGCTGAATTTGTGTCCCAGTGGGTTTGTACTGGGAATGGAAATGCTCTTCTGATGCCTAAGTATGTGTGTTCATGCTAATTAACCTGTCGCTCATTTGCATGGGAATGCTTTTAACAGTGTTCTGGCAAACTCGTCCAGGTTCATCAGAGCATTGTTCTGGATTTCATTAAAGAAGTTGTGTCGTAGCAAAATGTAACCAACTTGTCTTGCCTCTTACAGTAGGATGCAGCAGTAATGATGATCATGGAGGTGAACTTGTTGATGAGGATGGTACAGTGCGGAAAGAGGTATGTTCAGAAACTCTTGTTAAAAAAGATAAAAGATAATTTATTTGAATCAAGTAGCAATGTTTTTCCTTTATACTAGACTGAGAGGACAAAATGGGAACCACTTAGCCTTTTAAGGAAACGTGAAGAAAAAGCCGAACAAAAGACTGGTAAATTTATCAAAATCAAAATTAAATGTTAAAAATTTATGTAAATTATTTGGGTGAAAATCTGTTTTAATTTAACATTGTGCTTTGTTTCACTTTTTCTAGACTTAATGGAAGAGCTTGGTCTGGGTGATGTTGATGATCTTGAAGGTAAGATGTAACATGTAAAAGACACAAACTCTATGTAGTCATGTGAAAAACTAAGAATGCCCCATGATTCAATAGCTTGTATAACCATCTTTAGCAGCAATAACTTTAAGTAGTCCTTTTCTCATCTCTCTTATCATTGTGGAGGAATTTTGGCCTATTCTACTTGACAGTGTTACTTCAGGTGAATGAGGTTTGCAATCATTAATTTATGCACAGCTACAGCCAGGTACAGTCAGGTTGAGGTCTGGACTTTAGCAGGGCCATTGCAACACCTTGATTCTTTTCTTCTGCAGCAATTCGGTTGTACGTTTGCTCGTTGCTTGGGATCATTGTCCTTTTTCATGACACCAGTTTAGGCCAAGCTTTAGCTGTGAGATGGCCTCACATTTGACTCTAGAATACTTCTGGTATACAGAAGAGTTCACTGTTGACTCAGTGACTTCAAAGTGCCCAGGTCCTGTGGCAAGCCCAAATTATCACCCCTCCACAAAGATACTTGACAAGTTGGTATGAGGTGTTTATGCTGATATGCTGTGTTTGATTTTCGCCAAATGCGGCACTCTAGATTATGGCCAAACATCTCCACTTTGGTTCAAAGGATGCTGTTTTTGAAGACTTGGGTTCTGGTCTGATGCAATTTTGCAAACCTAAGCTGTGCTGTCAGTGTCCTTTTTAGAGAAATAGGCTTTCTCCTGGCAACCCCTCTAAAGAAGCCATACTTGTTCAATCTTTTCCTAATTGAACTGAGGCCTGTAGAGTCTGAAATGTATCTCTTGGAGTTTTTGGCTATTTCTCTGAGCATTGCCTGATCAGACCTTGGGGTGAATTTGCTGGGATGTCCACTCCTGGGAAGATTGTACCATTGTGTTAACACACACCTCAATGCTTCAGACCAGCAAACTGCCAAAACTTTTACTTTTATAGAGGTGGTCACACTTCCTGATGATTAGTTCAGCAAGTGTGTTTTATTAGCAGCACCTGGCTGCTACTTACCCTATTAATTCCTATGAACAAAGTAAGAGTGTACTCAGTTTTTCAAAGGACTTACAGAATCCTGTTCAGAACCCTTTTCATCTGATACCTCACTCTGCTTAACTTAGCCCAGTGCAAATGCGCCATTTACATGTCCACCTGTGTTATACAATATTTACTTAACAGCACCCAATATTCATATTGAGTAAGCTTCAATTTAAAATTATTATGATGCATGAACATTAAATGCAAAGTGAAGTTTTGGTTCACATTACTCACATGAATACATTTGCGTGATTACAGCCGCAGAACTGAGGAATATTTACCCCTTGCAACCAGTGGAACAAGAGGGGGGCAACCGATAGCTGGAATCAGGTTACAGTAATATATTTTCAGAGCGTACGTAAAACTAACATGAAGTGTTAAGAGCTCAGGCACTTTTCTCCAAGACCACCTCTTTTTTCTGTCTTTGTCTAAAGCAAAGTTGAACCATACAGCTCCAGCTCCCCTCTAATAGCGTTAATAAAGTGGTCCTCCCGATTGTCTGTAGCTGATGATTCCAGCTGATGAGTTTTTGCGACACAGCATGAAGTGAATTTTTCATCTAAGTGGAAATATTAACTTTGCTTGTGTTAGCTGGTGCAAAAGCACATCAGTTCACCTTATTGCATAGACTTTGAATGCATTCCTGCTACACACCATTAAGAGTTTCTATTCTTTTTAGGCTTTTGATTAAAAGGATACCTCTGTATTTAACACTGACTTTTCTACCCTTTGTTTCTGTCATTACACTTGTTGAAGCTCATAAAGAAGGTCAGTAAAGATAAACAAGCTGATTAGATAGGCTGAACTATCAACAGTTTAGTGGCTATCTTGAGTAATAGAGTTCAATAGTGTAACATTCCACCCCTGATCTTTTTCCATTTGCTGTGCATTAGTAGGTAACTTAATGGAGGTGTATACATTCATAGGCTGGGTTTGTATTGATAAACTACTGTCTTACCCTGACATAGTGACATATGGGTTTTTGCATTAATTGCACAGATCCTTCAGACTGGGACTCAGCCAGTACTGCCAGTAAGGGAGCCCTCCCTGCAAACAGACCCACCTCACCTGGAGATGAGGAAATTCCAGAGTGCTCCAGCTCACCCATTCAGGAGCAGGACAAATATGATGCTCCCCCAGCACCCCTCACGCATCAGAAGAGCATCAGCCCAGACAAGAGACTGCCCAACACACCCTCACAGTCTGCTCCCCAACCACAACCCCGTACACGGAAGACGATGCCTCAGAAACTAGAGAGTGAAGAAGGTAACATACTCTAAAGTGTGTTTCTTAGTGTTGTTTCTTACACTTTTCACTTATTATGCATGTATATATATATATATATATTAATAATGAGAAATAGGATACTGACCTATTCTCGACTGTTTGTCATTTATTTGTTCTTATTCAGAATCAGATTGGGAAGCAGAAAACATAACGTCTTCTTGCAAAACAGCTCAAACTGACAGTCAGCTACCAAATAAGGCTGAGCTTCCAGCAACAGTTGAACCAAGTAAGGCTCATTGGTGTTTTAATGCATATTTTTTTGTGCGGTCCTGTCCTCTGCTCTGCCTAATGCTCCTGTCTCTTTACTAGGTTTGCCTGAGCTCTCACTGATAGACAAAGACAGTGAAAGTATCACAGAGTTGGAAGAACATCAACAAAAGGTGAGAAATGGTGTTAAAATACTCATCCATACTAATTGTTTGTCTCGATTAATTTTTGTCTCAGATACCAAATAAGCGCACCTACATTCCTAATCAAAGGAAAATTAAAATAAATCATTGGGTCTTATTTTTTCGTAAATATGGTCACAGATATATGTGAACGTATATTTGTGACCATACTGTGAGCCTTTGTGTCAAGAGAAAGAAATGTGAAAATGCAACATATTCTAAGCTCTGAAGGAAGCCCAAAGTTGCCCTGCTTTTGTAGTTAAGGCCAATCGTTAGTAACAACATTGGTATTTTTAGACAGAACAAATCTTTGCTGTGCCACGAATCACTTACGTGTGTTTCAGAATCTAACAAAAAAGATCAGTCAAGTTGGAAAGTATCCTAAAAAAGAAATGTAATTATTTACTACAATGAAAATGGTAAGGAGGTATGAAAATGCACTGTTGAAATGCCTGAATATTTCATTAAATATTATGTCAAAACTCGGTCTTTGCATTTTTGTCTTGTCTGTTCTGTGTTTTTTCTTTGTCCACTCATGCCATCAAAGGAGAAAGATGACGCAGTAGATAGATGTGAGTTAGACGTCAATAAATCTGACATTGGAAAAATGGCTAATGAACTTAGAGATCCTGAAGAAGGAGGTGATGTGGATGATGGCGTCCTGTGGGAAAAACGTTATGAGAAGCTCTGGGTAGCGGTGGAGAAAAGAGAGGTAAAATCAGCCTTCAAGAGTGTTGCAGGTGAATTAAAGGAAAAGTTTGGAGAACTGTATAAATCAAGACCTGCAGCAGATCATGTCACAGGAAAACAGACCACAGCTGGATCCACCTCTGCAGAAGAAGATTCAAGTGATGAAGAAGATGGGGAAATCATTGTGCGCCCTACTGCTAGAGCAAGAAGTACTGTGCTTCTCACCATACCTGAGCAGAGAGAGTCTGGACTGGAGGACTCTGCAACAGAGTCAACTGACAACTCTTTATGCGAGGACAGGATGCAGGAATGTGAGCAACCAGGCTGTGAGAGCGACATTCATCAGGAGCCTGAACTACTCACAAGTGATATTCTGGAGTCTCCTCCACCTCATGTCACCACAGCAGAGAAAGAGAGCAGAGACAACATGAATCATTCTACCAAAGCTGTTACCGACAGGCATCCAAGTCCCATGTGTGTTGTTGACCATAGTTCATTCTTAAAAGATGAGAGAATACAACACACTGACCCAATTTTGAACAACACAACTGCTGATCAAGCTGAAAGGAACACCACAAGTTCAGAAGACGATCTCAAGGAGTGTGCTATATCTCAGCCTCCCATACTAAGTAGACATTCAGCATCAGCCCCTGGTGTTTCTGATGAAGAGTTGGAAGAGGAAATGGAAAGGTTTAAATTTGAGGTAGGGATGCTGAAGATTTTCTTCCTCGATGTGGGAACGAAAAGGCCCAACTCCACAAAGAGGTAGAAGGTGGCCGCTCCTCCATAATCTTGTCTAGATCGCCTCTCTTTCTCTTTTCTTCTCATTTCATGATGAACTTAATTTCCTTCTTTTACTCACTTGTGTCAAAGGGCTTAAATGGTCATTCATCTTCAACTTTTTTCCTCTGTAACATGTTTGTTTTCCATGCCCTGGTATCTATTTTCTTTGGGTGTCATTTGATGTAGAATAGGTGATGTTGCATGTTTTCCATACATGTTTGTGTCGCTTTAACAAAGCTCGAAAGAGTAGGATTGAATATTTATTTTAATATCTTTGGCATTGCCTAAAAGTAGTTTGTCGATTTGCCTTCCTGACTGCACTCCAAGATTACCCGATGTTCGGTCTTGTGTTTTCTTTATTTGTGTCTAGTTTTCTGTTGTGCATGAGCTTTGCATGCATCTTTATACTGAATGAGATCAGTTGTATGAATTCTCTGTTTCAAGGTAATCTTTTATGAAGTTTGTATAAATATAGACCTCCTTTGTCCTATAAAAAAGTGCTGTGGTGATGATATATTTTTCTAACTGTTCATGCATGCTGTTCTTCAGTTAGTCGTTTTACATCCAGGGTTGTCTTAATAAGACTAAAAACTACAGGATGAAAATTATTCTTTGGCCAGTCTTTTGAGTGTTTGTCTCTTTTTTATAGAAAGACATATTAATTATATCTGAGTACCTTGTGCAATCTGACATTTAATTCACATGAAAAACAGCAAATAGCATTTGGAATAGTCACAGAGAAGGTGGTCAAAGTAACATCCATAAAGAGTCTTTCAGTTTTGGTTTCTTTAAATTCTGGTTTTAATTTTTGCATGATCTTTACCAAAGCATTGTCTTTTCTGTGTTTTCAGTACTTTACATTCATATCAAATGACTCGCAGTTGATGAGATTTTCTCATTTAAGTTATTAGGAATTCTGCAGCAAGCATTGCAGTGCATGGAAAATTTGTCCATGTAATTAACTTAAAGGTGTTAGGTCTCCAAAGGGGAGGGTGACACTAAATTATGCATGAGAAAGTGTACAGGTACGTGATCCAAAATGCATCTTAAAAGGCTGGCCCAAACCTGTTACACTTAGAATGAATGTCCTGAGTCCAGTTATCAAATATTTATCTTTTTTTTCAGGTTGGTAAAAAGGCCACAAAGACTGAGGTTGAGGGGCAACAATCAAGTGTTTCCCAGGATACTGGTGTAATGGTGTCTGAAGAAATTAGCGCTGAGAAACCTGAGACCAGGTTAGGATGCCTTTCAAGTCAAGCTGGAGCACTTGACCAAGAACAGAAGCCTGTGGCCACCATGAGGTATGCATAATTTTGCTTTGTAGATTCAGTTATTGTTGATAATAGTTGTGCTTGCAGTTCCAAAACGGCATATCCACAGTCTTCTGATTAAATATTTTTGTAACTGACCCATAGAGTCACTTTTTCTTTAATAATACACTCCACAGGATGACTCCAGTCTAAACTTTGTGTTCCTTGATTTTCCTATAGCCTCAGCATTTAAAAGTCAAAGCTCATTGATTATCAGGTTTATTGCTCTCCATAGCACCAAGAGGGCTC
This sequence comes from Etroplus canarensis, assembly GCA_015106775.1. Lineage (NCBI taxonomy): Eukaryota > Metazoa > Chordata > Actinopteri > Cichliformes > Cichlidae > Etroplus > Etroplus canarensis. The sequence continues at coordinate 23,380 of VUQH01082152.1, read as the reverse complement.
CAGTGCAATTGCATCTCCCAGTCCGGCAGAACTGCATTAGCAACAAACAAGAGAAGCAAGTTGTAGAGGAGACCTTAAAGATGGAGCTGGTCCGAGGGGCCCGGGGCAGCAGAGCCCCTCAGACCAACACACATGTTAATGGAGATCCTCTCTCTGTGTTTGATGATAGCACTTTAAGTGAAGTGTCGGACGATGAAGGAAGGTATATATGCAGTATGCCGCTCTTGTATCAGTTTTATACCTCTCTCACTAACCTTGTCACTTATCCATAAGATGTGCTCAGACTGAATGCAAAATGAATTACACAGGTGACATGTTGGTGTATATAGTCAGTACTGACAGGATGTGAACAGTCACAGAAGCTTAAGGTTTCTGTGCAAGTCCATGTAAACTTGTAGTACTTCACATTATGAATGTACTGAGGGAGAGAAACAGAAGGGAGAGAAACTACTTAAGTTGTTGACAAGTTATGAGATCATGTTTGTGCATCAATGGTTTGTTATAAATAACTCCAGATTGCTATAACTTTAACCATTTCTGTAACTATTATAGTTCCATAACTTTCTGTAAGACCCAAACAGTCAAACTTGCTTGAATTAACCAGGGCTGAAATTCATTTCGCCTTAAGTCTGAGCAAGGCTTTATGGTACTGGTTATGGGTTATGGGTGATGGTCAGGATATGGGTTTTCTTTACTTGAATTCTTTTCAGCCATAGATTTTTGCATGACTAACTATTGATTTACTAAAAATTGAATAGTATACTGCATTATACCATATGCACTTCCAATAACTTGTCTTATAACTCACGAACATGCACACTGGTTTTCTGAATGATTATTAAATAATCATTTTTTTCTTTGTGTTGCTGGACTCAGTTTACCAACCAGCGGAAAACAGGAAGACAAGGTAAAACACAAACTCTCTCTGAACCTGGATGAACTAGATGAAAGTTTGAATACACTGTACTGAAACTGAATAATGTTACGGTCACTTTTTGTTTCCATGTTCAGGACCCTGAAGAAGTGGGAATGGCAGAAGATTTTGATGAATTCACTCAGTCCTCAGACACAGCCACAGATGACATTGATTCACCCACTGCAGGCTACCGTCACGCATCCCTCCTTATTCAGAAGCTGGACTCAGTCACTTTGGGTACTGATTCCCTTTTTCCAAATATACACTATTCAAAAAAGTAAAGAAGCACTTCTAATCAGAGTTTAGCATCAAGTTCATTAAAATTCTGGGATATCGATCCGGTCATTCAAGTAGTAGAGGGGGTTGTTAATCAGTTTCAGCTACTTTGGTGTTAGTGAAATCAGCAACACAAGGGGCAACAATGAGACAACCCCCAAAAAAGGAATGGTTTTACAGGTGGAGACAACTGATATTTTTTCCCTCCTCATCTTGTCTTGACTGTTTTTCCACTAGTTTTGCATTTGGCTAGGCTCAGTGTCACTACTGGTTGCATGAAGCAATACCTACGGGAGCCTACGGAGATTGCACAAGTAGTCCAGCTCGTCTGGAATGGCACATCAATACAGTACGTGCCATTTCCAGAAGGTTTGCTGTGTCTCCCAGCACAGTCTCAAGAGCATGGGGGAGATTCCAGGAGACAGGCAGTTACTCTAGGAGAGCTGAACAATAGGTGTATATAAATTATATACACCTATTTTATCTACCTTTGAGAGCAAGGTGTGGTATACGCTGTCCATGTAATGAAACTTGCCTGCTATGTCTCGCAGACTCAAGAAGCATGGTGAAGTTGCAGAATATTTTCCACGAGTATGAGCGTTCCATCCAGAAGGAAAAGAGTCGCCATGGGTACCTGACCAATAAAGTGACCCAACTAGAAATGGAGAGGGAAGAGTTGAAGAGATCTCTGGAGGATGTTAAAGATGTTAAGTCTTCCTTGGAGCGCAACCAGCTGGAATTACAAACCGAAGTTACAAACCTAAAGTGAGAAATATCTCCTTTTTTCCAAAGCTGGAACACTCTGTAGCTATTTCTTTATATTGTGTTTGTTTGTTTTCTCCTGTTGTTGTGCATAGTGTCTCATGGGTTTGAATCATTTTGCTTTTGATTTTGGCCTGTTGACTTGGAGTTTCTGTCTTATACTTGATGTAGATTTCACCTGAAGCAGGAACAGGAGAATCGTCGCAACGCCACTATGATGTACAACACCACTAGAGATACGCTGAGGAGGACAGAGGAGCAGCATCAATTAGAGGTTCAGGAAAGACAGAGGGTGGAGCTCACCCACAGGAACCTGGAGCTGGAGATGAGAACACTGGTCAACAACATAAAACAGGTACATTTCTTTAATTTCATTTGTTTTCCATTAAAGTGTGCAGTTATTTGTTTTCATCGCATTGATGTTGACTGAATTTGTGTTAACAACTAGTACAATGAACAATAATCATTTAGATACAGGCTTTAGATCTGTGGATACTGTAGGCATTTTTCACAGCTATTTAATAATCTATGAAGGTAATTTGAAATTAATGTTGATACAATATAGGATATACTAATGTTTTTTGAAGATTTTATCTTGTTTCATTTGTTGTTGGTTTGAGCCAAACAACTGAGTTATTGTTACACGAATGGGTTATTTGTCATCCACCTAGCTTGAAGAGAACCACAGTGAGACCCAGAGACTGCTCGCTCAGGAGCGCAGTGCGCGCACCCTGCAGGAGAATCTTCTGAGCAGCCATATCCGTAAGCAGCAAGAGATGGAGGAGGAGAACAAAAGAAATATGAACAAAAGCAATGAGGTAATCGCCTCAGACTGCTGCTTATCCTTTTAGACCTTAATTGTTTGGAATCAGGGTTTTTATATAGATTGCACCCATATACGCAATATGGAAAAAAGTATTAAGCCACACATCTTAATCGCTGAATTGAGGTGTTTTATTGTTTCGTTTCATTGCCACAGGTGTATAAAATCAAGTACCCAACCATATACTCTGCTTTTGAAAACATTTATCAAAAGAATGAGTCATTCTAAAATGCTCATTTAACCCCACCTATAAGTGGCATTATTGCAAAGTGGAAGTATTTCAGAACCACAGCAACTGAACCACGAAGTAGCAGACCACATAAAGTTACAGAACGGGGTCTCCAAGCGCTGAGGCTTATAGTGTGTAAAAGTTCCCAGTGCTCTGCTTACTCAATAACTGCAGAGTTCCAAACCTCCTTTGGCATTAACATAAGCACAAAAACTTTGCAGGAGCCTCATGGCATGGATTTCCATGGCCAAGCAGCTGCATGCAAGCCTTACATCATCAAGTAAAATGCCAAGCCTTGGAGGAAGTGGTGTATATTGCACCGTTGCTGGACTCTGGAGCAGTTGAAGCATGTTTTGTGAGGTGACAAATCACATTTTTCTATCGGGCAGTCTCATGGATGAGTCTCTGTTTGGCAAATGTCAGGAGAACTTTAGCTGCTTATCTGCACTGTTCCCAGTGTAAAGTTTGATGAAGGAGAGATAATTTTCTGGGGTTCTTTTTCTGGGGTTAGGGAAATCTTAATGGTTCAGCTTACCAAGTCATTTTGGACAATTCTATGCTTCCAACTATGCAGTAACAGTTTGGCGAAGGCCTTTTTTGTTCCTGACTTTGTCTCAGTGCACAAAACAGGGTCCATAAAATCATGGTTGAATGATGGTGTGAAAGAACTTAACTGGCCTGCACAGAGTCCTACCTCGAAAATGCTCTTCTGGATGAATGGGCAAAAATTCCCATAGTCACACTCCAGGAAGCCTTCCTAGAAGAACGTAAGCTGTTTTAACTGCAATGAAGGAACCAACTCCATTTTAATGCTTATGTTTTGCGTCAGCTATATGTGGTTGAAATGACAATAAAGCTCTCTTGAATCTTGAATCTTATGGATTTTGAATGGGATGTCATAAAAGCTCCTGTTGATTTAATGTATAGGTGACCAAAACTTTTGCCCATATAGTATACATTAACTGTCTTGCTTGATTCATATTCGTAGGTAAAAACAAATCTTACATTTTTAAATCCACACTGTATAGAAAACTCAGATCTGTCTTATCTTGTTTCCCAATGCCCACAGGCCTTGTCTCAGCTCACTGAAGCCAGTGACAGGGAGCGAGAGCTACTGCAGCAGACTGCTACCTTACAGGAGCAGCTCGCTATCCTGAGGACAGATTTTGAATGTTTGAAGGTGAACAGCGGTCTCAAAGAGAGCCAACTTTTGGAGGAGAACGAGGCACTTAAGGAACAGCTGGAAGATGCTCGCCGAGATCTTAAACTTAATGGTGAATCCCTCACCCAAACAGTTTTCAGCTGCAATAACCAGCTGACCACCCTTAAGTCTGAATTGGCGGTAACAACAACTCGTCTGGAAAATGAACGTCAGACTCGTGAAACACTGGAGGTGGAGGTTGAGTCGATCCGTGCCCGCCTGGCTGGAGCTGTAAAGGAGGCTGAACTTTGCCTGGCGGCTCAGTCAGATACAGAAAAGACTCTGCTCCGAGAAAAAGAGGAACACCAGCGTCTCAAAGACAAACTTACTGGTTAGTAGTAATGGGAATTGCAGGACAGCTTCAGACTCAAGATTTTCTCAAAACACACACTTAACTAGACAGTACATTTTATTCAGGCACATTATTTTCCTAGAGGTGTGAAAGCTACTTATTACGCCAGCAAACCAACTGCAAATGCAGAGTGTAGTAGTTTCCATAGTACTCAGATTTTAGTTATAGCCAACTGATTCAGATAGTCAAAACCAGTATCATTCTTAACCAAGAAACTGAGTGAGTGGCTGTAGGATGAATTGCTTTCGGTCCTTCCTGTTTTGTCGCTTGTTTTGATTTATCCTGGGAATGTTGAATTTATCTAATGCATTAATTTCTGCAGGTGAAGCAGCCAGTCAGCGTGAGGCGGTCAACAGCCTGTCCCAGAAGTTGGTCAAGGCAGAATCCCGTGCAAACAGCATGGAAAATGAGGTTCATCGGGTCACAATGCAGCTGACGGAGAAGGGCCTACTGCTGGAGGTCCTGCAGCGGGAAAAAGGGCAGGCGGCTGCACGTGCCAAGGAGCTAGAAATGGCTTTGCAGGCCGAGAGGGAGCTGGTCAGCCGTGCCGGAGCACGCCAAGAGGCTACACAAGAACGGCTAGCTCAAGCCCAGAGTGAGACGATGTTACTACGGCAACAACTAGAAGAGGCCCAAAACAAAGGCGTTGCAAAGGAGCGTGCTGTGACAGATGCCCAAGAGCGCTTCACTGACATTTTGTCCAAGCTGCGCTCAGACTGCGAAGAAAGGGTGCAACTAGTGGAGGACAGAAATAAGGAGCTTGCCAGTAAGGCGGCAGATCTCCGCGATCAGATCTACAAGTTAGACGAAGAGAAGAATGAAAGAGAGGTAAGACTGTACAGGGTAAGAAGATTACCTGGCCTATTTCTCCAGGCCCACTTTTAGCCTTTCTTCCACACGTCAACTAAGAGTGTGTGTGTGTGTGTGTGTGTGTGTGTGTGTATGTGTATGTATATATATATCTAATCAATACCATGCCTTCTCCAAATTCTGTTTGCACAGACTATTCTAAGGCAGCTGCAGCAGGAGCTCGCTGACTCGCTCAAGAAGTTGTCAATGAGTGAAGCTTCTCTGGAGGTCAACACACGCTATCGCAATGACCTGGAGGAAGAAAAGGCTCGGCTCCACAAAGACTTGGACAGGCTCAAAGGAAAGGTATTGTGGGAAACAGGGGCACCAAAAATTTTATTGAAATTAAATGGGTTATTATTGTTATTTTTAGGGAATAGGGCAGTAGATCATGATCAGGAACAGCCTTCACGTTGTATATTCACTGAATCGTCTGTTTACATTGCTGTTGATGTGGATGCTTTGTCTCTGTCATGCAGCTAGAGGAAAGTGAAGATCAGTACGTGCAGGCAGAGAGACGTATTAACAGCCTGAAGAGCATTTTAGATGAAAGGGAAAAGGAGCTCAACACTGCTGCTCAGAAACTCCAGGAGGCGCTGTCTGCTTCAGCAGCTGCTGATATGACAATTAAACAGCTGGAGGAAGCTGTGCAAAGGTACAAGAATAATTCATCCACACATAAACTTGTAGGTTAAATAGTTAATATATATAAAAAATCATATTGAATAAGTGTAAAAAATGGTGATAAAAATAATGATTACACTGTATTTTTACTTTTATCTGATCATGTTTTCAGCTATGTTTCTAGGCGTGTGTTATTGTAGAGTTCATGAGTGTCTGTGATGCAGAGTATTTTATATATTTATATTTTATTTTTTATATATTTATATTATTTATATATTAGGCTTGAGATTGAGAATGCCAGACTTGAAGCTACTGCAAAGCAACAGTCCAACAAAATTGATGCACTCCAGAAAGGGGCTCAGGAAACTGCAATGGTGAGTAGTGAAAACCCAACTCCATTACATACAAACACAGTGTCTCCATAATTTACCATATCCAGAAAAATTGTAGCTGAAAGGTATAACACAACATATCAGTTTTTTGATACACTAATGATGTCAGTAATGGAGTCATTACCATATTTTAAGATTTACAATCTTTTTCCAGCTATCTGACTGCTCACCTGGAGGAGGGGTTAGTATTGTGGATGTAGGCTTAACTTCTCTGTGTGGGGTAATAATTAATATTTTCAAAAATAATATAGATTGGGGAAAAAAGCATAAAATCATGCTGTGTGCATTTATAAAACTTAAGTTCTTTGGTGCCCTATGGCAGTGGTCCCCAACCTTTTTTGTACCATGGACCGGGGGGGAGGTTACGTGTGTACAGGTGTTTTGTCTCAGTGTGGTGAAGCAGTTTTGTGAGTTTCATTGCTTCATTAGCCAGTCGGTCACAGCAGGTGTGGAGCTTGTGTATTACTTGTAACTTAGGTCACTTTTTGCTGGCGGTCTGTGACCCTTCTGCTGACCCATTGTTTGCTCGTTCCTTCCCGAAAAAACTCTTCAGTGAATTTTGGTTTTAGCTCATTTTATTTTCAAGGGTTAGCTTGTGTCGCTGATGAGTGAAATGACGTTCCAGAGTCAAGCGTGGTTAGTGAGGTGAGGGCGGAAACAGTTGTTTTTCAAAATGAGATCCGGAAGAAGAAAGAAAAATAACATTTTAACCACGACAATTTTTCTTTGCGGCCCGGGTCCAAATGACCGGGGGTTGGGGACCCCTGCTCTATGGAGTTTTAGTTGAATATGCTAGACTAGGAATCCAAACTAGGGAGGAAGAAATACCTTTGTGTCTGTTTCAGTTTTTCTTGGTGACCAAAAAAAGTCTTCTCCTTTAAGCCTTGGTGTGTGGGGTTTTTCCACTTCTTGTCTTGGGCTGCATGATGCATGTTACTTCTTTTAGTCTTCTTTGCAAAGTGAGAAACAAAAATGAAACAACAGCAGCAACAAATCCATCTTTAGGTTATTGTTATGAAGCTTTTCTTATTTCTGTAGGTTCGAAGTCGCTTGGAGGACTTGGTTACAAACCTCCAAAGCAGTAAGATGACTTTGGAAGACCAACTCAGTAGAGAGGTTGGTGACATGTTTTGCTTCATCACTATGAAGACCATCAAACTTACTGCATTTCTATTTCTTACTCTAGTCTTCCTTTAAAGTCTTTGTAAGGCAAAAAGGTAGATATTTGTTATAAACGCAGTAACATGAACACTAAAAAAAGTTTGCACCAGGATCTGTGCAGTCATGTGAAAAACTAAGTAAATCACACAAATCAGTATCTTGTAGAGCCATCGTTTGCAGCAATAACTTAAAATAATCCTTTTCTGTATGAGTTTATCAGTCTCTTACATTGTTGAGGAGGAATTTTGGCTGGCATTACAGCATTACTTTAGTTCATTGAGGTTTGTGGGAATTTGTTTATGGACAGCTCGCTTGAGGTCTCACCACAGCATTTTTAAGGTCTGGACTTTGACTGGGCCATTGCAAAACCTCGATTCTTTCCTTTTTCAGCTGTTGTAGATTTGCATCTCTGCCTTGGATTATTGTTCTGTTGCATGACCCAGTTTTTTAGAAAAGCTTTTGGTGTCAGACAGATTGCTTCACATTTGACTCTAGAATACTTTGGTACACAAAGGAGTTCATTGTTGATTCAATGACTTCAAGGTGCCCATGTCGCGTGGCTGCAAAACAAGCCCAAATCATCACCCCTCTACTTGTTTGTGCTGATATGCTGTGTTTAGTTTTTGCCAGATGTGGCGCTGTACATTATAGCCAAACATCTTCACTTGGGTTTTGTCTGTCCCAAGAACATTATTTCAGAAATCTTGTGGTTTGTTTAGATGCAACTTTGAAAACCTAAGCAATGCTGCCATGTTCTTTTTAGAGAGGAGAGGCCTTCTCCTGGCAACTCTTCCAAAGATAAGATATGATAAAACTTTATTAATCCTACACTGGGGAAATTAGACAAATAAACCACACTTTTTCAGTCTGTTTCTAATTGTACTGTCATGAGCTAACTGAGGCCTGTAGAGTCTGAAATGTAGTTCAGACACTGCAGGGTTTTGCAGTTTCTCTGAGCATTGTATGGTCTGTATTTGGGATGAATTTGGTGGGACGTTGACTCCTGAATGCTTCAGATGAGCAAGCTGCCAAAAAGCTGTGTGCACACTGGCTGATTTTAGTTCGAAAATTGCTACCATTTAGAACATGCTCTGTTAAAGGGGTAGGTGTAATAAGCTAAAGTTTCAGCCTACACCTTTTCTGTCAATAATTTGTGTTCTTACTGTTTAATTTAGTTAATTGTTTTCAACAATTTTTTAATGACTGAAAATCAATCATTCATCAGTTAATCAAATGCATGTGATTAGCATCAACTGGCTGCTACTTACCTGCTTAATTCCTGTGAAAGTAGTAAGGCAGTACTTAATTTTTCTTGTGAAATCTTTCTTTTTCACATGACTGTATTTTCAGTAAAGTTCATTTCAAGTTCTGATAAAAACATGGATCTGGCAAACAAATTAAAAAACTAATGCACATTTTAGGTTATACTTGCATCAGAGCTTTTCACAGGTAAGATGAAGAGTTAACTGAAAAATGCAAATGTTAACAAGCAGATGGGAGCTTCTTTTTGGTAAAGCTTCTTTTCTTAATGTATATTTATGTAATTTCTTTATTCAGGTCCAGAAGCAAAGCTTGCTCTCTCATACAGCCCAGGACTCTCACGCATTGTGGGAGGAGGAGCTAAAGAGCCGCTCAAAGTTAGGACTGCGACTGGCAGAACTTGAAAAGGAAAAAGGAGAACTGAACACCCAGGTAAGCAAACTGACACATCTGCACACAGGCTAATGTTCTAACAGCAAATGATGATTCAGGTGTCAGGAGTTACCTGCCTGTTGCCTGTGTTCCAGATGGAAATAGAAAAGAAGAAAGCCAAGAAAATAGCAGATCAGAAGAAAGCTGTAGACACTCGTCTGGATCAAGAGATGAAGAGAAACACGGAGCTTCAAAAAGAAATGTACAGGTGACTCCTCACTTTCCCCTCGTGCCCTCCTCACCTTTTGCAGTACCTCCTTGTACAGTTTAGGAACCCCTAGGATCCAGTAGAGTGCAGTCTTTCCTTGCTTATGTGACTGTGGCACCAGTGTTTGTATCAGGCGTAAGGATTTGATTTTTTTAATATCCCATCAGAAATGTGTATTTTGTAATGAAATTTCATGTTTATTTATTTTATTGCCTAATTTTGTTAAGAAAACACATCCATTTCACATAAAATTGGAGGCTGTCTGTATGGCTTGAAATTGAACTTGTTACATCTTTCTAAAATAAGTTTAATTGAACTCAGTCATATAATGAACCCTATGTTTTAAAAAGACATATTTTAAATAAAATTTTGTTTGTTGTAATTTTCAGCTGTAGATCAGATCAAACAGTTGATTTGTGTTGGATACATGCTTTGTGTGCTTCTGTGTGTGAAACGTTCTTTGTGTTTATGCATTCAAGGCTGCGAACCTTACTGAAGACTGCAAAGAAGAAGCTGCGGGATCAAGATGCTGGTGGGGCTGAGTTTGGTTCTCCTAAGAGCAGTCTGCGGGTGGATCTGGGCAGACACAGTCAAGCTGAGGGCTTTGGACGAATGAAAGACAGGGTTTGTTCCTCTGACACAGGACCATGATTTTGATTACTTAATTAAATCAAATCCTAATAAAAGTGCATTTTGAGAATTGTTTTTATGGTGCCCCCTTCAATTTCTTGTATGAAGTTTTATACATCAGTTGTCAGACCTTGGTCTCAAATATTTTCTGTCTTCAGGTGGATGATTTGCAGGTGCAGCTGGAGAAGGAAGCAGCTCTTCGCCACCAGCTAGAGAAGGTAAATGGGGAGCTTAAGGATCGGGTGGCTTCCCTAATGAGCATGAGCCACAGCAGTGACCAGCTGGAGAGGAGTAAGAGGAAGTTGGAAGAGGAGGTACTAGACCTAAGACGCAGAATGGAGGCTGCTCAGGTTGAGCAGAGCCATATGGAGCAGTACCAACGGGATGCAGAGCAAAGGGTCCGGCAGGAGATCCAACAGAAACTGGAGCAGGTCAACCTCTTCCTCCAGGTAAAACACTATGGTGTGCACAACTGGAACAGAAATATAAAACAAACCTTAAACACACATAATTAGCATCAGAATAACTGGTAACAGTGATTTAACTGTTGTGTGAATGCCATATGTGCCATCCTGTATGTGTGCGCCTGTTACTCAAAAAGTTTCCATAAAAGTTAAGTCAGTTGAGCTTTAAACGCAATATTAAAAAAACATAAACAGACTTAGCCTTAACATTCTTATTTGTAGTGATTTTATATGTTGTTTCCCAGTCCCAGGCAGCATCCCAGGAAGCACTCGATCAGATTAAAGCTGCCAGTGAGGCTAACTTGCGATCTCAGTTGGAGCAGAGGATCCAGGAGCTGGAGGGGGAACTGGGCCGGGCCCGCACCACTCAACAGGACAGCCTTAACCAGAGAGACTCCACACGCACAGAACTAGAACGATACCGCCAACTCTACGCAGAGGAACTGCGTCTACGCAAGTCCCTAGCTGCTAAACTAGAGAGGTCAGAATACTTTATCAATTGTTCCATGGAAGAGTCCGCTAAACATGTTATAAAACTCTTTTAAAATGTCCTGTCCTGAAGCAAGTCATTTAATAATCAGTAGATCAGGAAGGCAGACATTTTTGTTTTTTTTTTCTATGCACAGGGCCAACAGTCGACTCACAGAGGCCAATTCCAAGTTGCTCAATGAGCGCAGCAGGTCTCTGATCACCAGCAACATCACAAACGGTAGCCTTGGAGGGCCACCGCTGGACATGAGCTCTTTGGCTTCACCAGCTAACTATGGGGCCACACTGGGGCCCCTCAACAGGAGTCTTGGCCTGGGACTCTCCCTCCTGAGCCCCGTGACTGAGGGACAGAACAGCAGGGTGGAGGACTATCTGGCCAAGGTCTGTACAATTAGTGATTGACATACTCATCCACTCATGAAGACTGCAGAGGGTTTTTTCTTATGTGGACTAGTTTATATATTTTTTCCCATTTCATTTTCATAGTGTGGTTGCTGGCATTGTTATTGTTTAACTAGTGTCATTTAGAATTTTCGCTTTTATACATTTTTATATGTTGTCATAAATGCAGAGATCATCTCTGGACATGTCAAGTATTTTAGATTGAGGGAAAATATACGACATCCTACAAATCTTTAGTTATTTCTACTTTTTTCTCTTTCTTATCTTCCTTTTTCTTCCTCCTACACAAATTCTCTATCTCTAGTTACTATAGGAGTGCTTTTACATCTAACCTGTCTTCTATTTCTCACTCTTTTAGCTTCTAGCTCAAAAGTCTGTCTCTCACTTCTCCTCTCTTCAACCAGACTCATAACCAGGTGTGTAGATGTGTTTGTCCCTGGTTGATTAGTTGCTTTTTTCCCTCCATTTGCTCATGGGCTGTCTATGGCTCTGTTCACATGCAAACCTTGACGTTCAGGGTTAGCATAAGGATAAATGGATGTAAAGTTCACTGAGTTTTCCCGATTATTGTAACTTTCATTTGCCACTTAATCTGGAAGAGGAAAACGTTCAAAGAAATTAAAGTTGTCAATGTGGTTTTGTCACTTTTCAGCTTTTTCTTGCTCCATCTTACAGGATTTAGGCATTATTATAATTGCTGTTTTTAATTCAATTAAAATAACATATCACCAAAATGGATATTACCAGTGTTATAATTTCAGGGCTAAAATGTGCTAAAGTATTAATTTAAAAAGCGTACATAGAACAGACAGTTATAGTGGTAATATGTGCATGAACTGTGGGTTTTGCATTGGGCAGTGAGTTGTGTGCAGTATCTAATTATTCCAGCAGAGATCCTCATTCCTCATTCACTCTTTGCTTTCAGTGGACCTCCTCAATGGTCTTTAGTTGTCTGGTAGAGTAGAGATGGTTCTTTGCTTCACACTCATTGGTCATTCCATGCACTTCATCAAATTCTGCCCACCTGACCAGCTCAGATTTGCTTGAAAAAATTCCAGGGGAAAGATGTGCTTCTTAATAGGAATTACGCAAAATTTCAGGTCCCTATTGACATTAGTTTGCTATTAGTCACTAGTTTAGTTTATTTATTGCATCAATATTTGAAGGGATGTAGGCAGAGGCATTTTTAGATGTTTTGCTAGCATAATTTTAGGTGCCATTTAAAATTCCATTATCTTGAAAACTACTTGCATCAGGTCTGTGGTGCTGCAGCTCTGTGAATATGGACTCTCAGGAGTGTAGCCTAAGTGTCATAAAATGATGGATGCTTGAATGGCTAAAATACTTGGATTCCCGATCTCTGACAGCAGATTTGTAGAAACCACAATTTTGCAGGTAATTTGATGAAGATGGAATGGTTGTCGTGAAGGCTTTGATTAGAAAATCAAATGAAGTGTAATTATCATACATCACTCTATTACAAGCATGTGACAATAAAAGAACAATAAAAGCTTTTTAAGATAGAAGAAGTCATTACATTTAAATACTGTCAATTTGCTGTCTGACACAACACACAAAAGGTTGTGTTTGAATTTCAAGGAGATTTAATTAAAAAATGAGTTCATGTTACTTTTTCAGGTGCATAGATAAAACTGCACTGAATGAGTTTAAGAAGACCTTGAACTGAAACCTTTCTATGTCTTAAACTTTACCTAAAATAGTTGATTATTTGCTCTTCTGAGAAATACAGCATTCCTTTATTTGTCGCTTGTGGACCTTGTTGTGATTTTCTTCAAAAAGCATTTATGTGCGGAGTATAAATGCATTTTGCTTATACTATTTGTGTTGTTCATATTATTATCAAAGCACCACGCAGCACTCCACTAAAGCAGGGTTTGCATGTTTGGCATGTCCTGCTGTGTTTCATTTAAGTCCTGATTTTCTTGCAGTGTTTCTCACTGTTTAGTGTTTGTCATGTTGTGTTTGGTGGTAAAATTTTCTTATATCTTGGATTAATACTTACTTTTAAACCCACATTTTTATCAGTATTTTTTAGCCAAAATCTAACTAGAGCTTCCCCTTTTTTCCAGATGCAGAGTGAGTTAGATAAAAACATATCAAAGGAATTGAGCAACGGTGAGTGCCCGTAAGCTGGAAACATGAGATAATCCCTCTTCGGTTTTTAAATATGTTGGCATTTTCTTGTGAGACTGCACGTAGATGTAATCGTGGTCCCTCTGGTCCTCAGCCACAGCAGAGCTGGATGTAGCCTCGGCCCGTCTGTCTCCTGTGGGCTCCGCCTCGAGGGTGGAGTTGGACCCGATTAGCAGGGCGACGCAGCAGTACCTGGAAGTACTGAAGAAGAACAATATGATCTGACTTCGCAGCGGATTTCAAACGTTGTATTTCAGCCATTAAAAACACCAAAAAGGCCAACAGTAAGACGCTAATGTTGTACAGCTTTACGCTATTATCTTTTATGAAAATCTAAATAATGCACATTGCACTTAACCACTCAGGAGAAAAAGGTCATATATAAGTGATAAAATTTATATATCTCGACGCATCAAAAGTATTTGACACACATTTGGTTTGGATTTTTATTTGTGCATATTGGTTTTGATAAGTGTGTAAAAGTATTTGTGTGCATCATCAAGAAATTTGCCATAATTGATTGCATTTTTGGTACGTGCCATTAAATGGTGCAATATATGTCTTACTTGTAGTATTGTGTTTAGTTTATTTATTCTTTTTTTAATGAACATGATATACTTGAAGAAGACGAGCTGGAATCCTCTCCGGCTATAGGAACAGGGTAACTATATTTGTACAACCGTCATTTAAGCTCTTGGTTGGCTTGTTTCCCCATTGCTTATTACTTCTGTAACAAAAGTTGATTAGCTAATGTAAAGAGAGCATATTCTGTCTAAACATTGTAACACATTGTTATTTGAACAATGTTGTGTTATTTTTGTGAAATATAATTAAAAATCTTTCCAGTTTACATTGTTGTCAGACATTTTAATCAGATACATGTCATTTCTTGTGCTTTTCATTCTAAACTGGTACTATATTAACAATCTAGTATTAGCTTTTAGTAGATGTCGTTGCAAACTAAGTACACCTGCAATTTATTGGGTATAAATATTTATTACTACTTTATCTATTAATAAATGTGATGCAGCTAGTTTAATTGTAATCCAACAATCTAGATATCTGCCCTTAGAAAACACATGCATTATAACTAGCTCAGTATGTTTGAATTGGTTGTAGTGCAGACGGTTAAAGCGCCTTTCTACTCTGAGCATTCAAAGCATTTTTTCACACACACTCATACAGCACTTTTGTTCTTCTGTGTTTTTCTAACAATCATGTACATCAATGTATCGAAGCAATTTGGGGTTCATTATCTGGCTCAGGGACACCAGCATACAGACTGAAGGAGCTGGGGATCAAACTGCCAACCGCCAGAATATAACAGCCACATCCAACCTATGATTTCCAAAGACAAATAATATAAACTAAAGTGGTATATCCAATATACATAATAGTGAAATAATCAAAGTCAATATAAGCAGTCATTGCATACCTAAAAACATGACTGGATTCATGTTCCTTTGCTAGAGCACATTCTTACAGTCATGAAAAATTAATTACACCCTTACTGCTTACATAGGAATCAAGAGGGTAATCAGCATACAGGTGCTACTAATCAAATGTACTTTATGACCTTTATAAAAGCAAAAGTTTTGGTAGTTTTGCTGGTCTGGAATATTCAGGTGTGTGTTAAAACCCTGCTTTCAATGTTCCCAGGAGTGGATATACCAAAAAATTCCCCCCAAAGTCACACTGTGCAATGCTCAGAGAATAGCCAAAAAAATCCCAAGAGATACATCTCAGACCCTGCAGGCCTCAGCATTTTAAAAGATAAAGTTCATGACATTAAAATTACAGTAACAGTTTTGCAGCCACAGGACCTGGGCACTTTGCAGTTGTTGAGTCTACAATGAACTCCTCTGTATACCAAAGAGTCATAGGAGAGGCCATCTTCCCGACAGCTAAAGCTTGTCCAAAACTGGGTCATGCGACAGGACAATGATCCCAAGCACTCCAGCACACCTACGACAGAATGGCTGAAAAAGAAAAGAATCAAGGTATTGCAATGGCCCAATCAAAGCCCAGACCTCGAGAGTGCTGTGTATAAATAAATGCCTGCAAACCTCAATTAACTGATGCAACGTTGTAAAGAGGACTGGGCCAAAATTCCTCCTCAATGATGTGAGAGACTGATATATTCATACAGAAATGATTACTTGAAGTTATTACTTCCAAAGGTGGTTCTAGAAGTGGGGTGTCTTTAAAACTTTCAGGACTGCAAATTCTCTTTGGCATATCCTACTGAATGATTGCATTCACTGAAAAATAGTAGAAACATATAGTTCTTTTTTTTAAAAATTAATTTAAGCTGACTGCTTTGATTTTTGAATTATTCTCGAAGAATTTGTTTTAGATTCCAGGTATCCTACATTCAAAATATTAATGCAGCTTGCCATCAATGCTTTATGCCCATCTATTTTAAAACCAACCCTGTTTAGCTATATTTTGATTTACTTCACTGCTCCCCCTCCTCTCACACTCCCAAACACATGAAACTTGATGGTATGCTCTGCTTTAGAAAGCATTTCCCTCACTTATTAAAATGAGACAATGTGTTTATGATTGCCCCCCCTATGGCGTGTCTCTCTTCCCTTTGATCCGTCCTCTCTGCATCAGCCTCAAATGTTAGATATTCAAATCTCGTTACATTTATTTTTGTTTCCTTTATAGCAGATGGGCACATCTGACAGACTATTAGGTGTTATTATTTCCCCTTTTTTCCAGGAGACGCCACTGCAAACGCTATGCAGAAACGGTGTTTTGATTGAGGAGGTTACAACCATTGTCATAAAGCTTTGGAGGCAGGCGAGAATACAAATAGACAGATTCTGAATTTTTTTTTTTTTTTAAAGTGTTGAAAGAGTTGTTTTTGAATAGCAACTCAGGATTAAAACAAACTGCTCCTCACTGGGTCATCTTCCATCTGTGATGCCCAGTCTTGTTATCTCAGACTGCCAGTCCAACAACTGTTAAGAAAAACAAGGTGTCGGTTTGAAACCTCGAGCCTCCGACATGTGATGAGGTTGTCAACTAAACAGGCCATTCTATTTATAAATCCTCCTACAATGGTTTGAATGTGCTAATATGTCTCTGAAACGCTGATTGTCAAGGAAATGAAAACATGACGCTCAATAACAATATGAGAAAACAAATGATTAAGTTTGCTCCTCTAAGAAAAACATTTTATGAACCAAAAAAGCCTAAAAAGAATCCTAATTCAGTTATTAATTTAATGCAATTCCCGCTACAAAAGTCTAAATCAAGGTTTTTCAGCTTTTCCGTATTCTTGTTTCTTTTCCTATCTTTTTTAGTCTTCTCAGTGAGAATTTAAGAACTTATTTTTCTATGGTTAATGTGTAAAATCTGCATTTTTCATCTTTAAGTCTGAACTTCTACTTGCTTAATCATTTAGACTATCGGATAAACTATATGGACAAAAGTATTGGGCATCTTATTCTTTGAATTCAGGTGTTTCATTCATTCCTATTGCCACAGGTGTATAAATTGGAATACTTAGCCATGCAGTCTGACTTTACAAACATTTGTGAAATAAATAGTCATTTTGAAGAGCTTGCTGAATTTGAGCATAGTATTGTAATAGGGTGCCAGTATTGCAACAAGTCAACTGGTGAAATTTCTTCCCTCCTAGATATTCCACAGCATTATTATTGCAAAGCGGAAGTGTTTAGGAACCACAGCAACTCAGCCACAAAGTGATAGATCATGTAAAGTTACAGATTGTGGTCGAAGAGTGCTGGGGTGCATGGCTCGTAAAAGTTGCCAACGCTCTGCTGACTCGGTAACTGCAGAGTTCCAAACCTCCTCAGGGATTAACATCAGTACAAAAACTGTGCAGTAGGAGCTTCGTGGCATGGGTTTTTGATGGCCAAATAGCTGCATGCAAGTCATATATCACCAAACACAATGCCAAGTTTTATGATCAGATGGAGTAGTGTAAAGCATGCAGCCACTGGACTCTGGAGCAGTGGAATATGTTCTCTGGAGTGGCAAAACATGCTTCTCTATCTGGCAATCTGGTGGTCAGGGTTCGACTGCAATGTGCCTACTCTATAGTTTGGTGGAGGAGGGATAATGCTACAGGGTTGTTTTCCTGAGGTTGGCCTTGGCCCCTTGGTTACACAGAAGGGAAATCTTTATTCTTCAGTTTATCACAACATTTTGTACGATTCTGTTTGAAGAAGGCCTTTTTCTGTTCCTTTTTCTGTTTTCTGAACTGTGCCCCCGTGCATTACATTAAGGCATGGTTGGATAGATAAGTTTAGTGTGAAGGGACTTGACTGGCTCCCACGACCCTGACCTCAACCCCATCCAGCACCTTTGGGATGAACCAGAACAGAGATTGCAAGCCAGGCCCTCTCAGCCAACCTCAGTGTCTGATTCTACAAATGCACTTCTGCATCAGTGGACAAAAATTCCCACAGACACTCCAAAATCTTGCAGAAAACCTTCCCAGAAGAATGGAAGCTGTTTTAGTGGGACCAACTCCATATTGATGCCTGTGGATTTAGAATGGAATGTCAAAAAATCTCCTATAGATGTGATGTGTAGAAGTCCCAATACTTCTGTCCATATAGTGCATTTTGACCAGGAGTTCGTGCCACTCTGTGTGGATCCATCTTCAAACAGTTTGCAGTAATATACTGTACAGTGTATAGTAATCTGACAATAGGAGCTGTTTCTTATATGTGGAGGGAGGCATCATCAGTGGGTAAAGGGTATAACAAATCAAGGAGGACAAGTGGAACAAGCCAGAATGTTTATCTGATACTGTGTACTCGCCATGCTCTAAATTAGACGTCACCACTGTTTCTTGTCATGAGCAGAATCCAAATGTGTTCTGGGCAAAAGAGATACTTAAATTCGATTTACTTGCTCTAACATGATTTAAATGAGCCTCTAGGCTCGCCCGGACAGATTGACAGCGTTGTCTTTATCGCCACTTTGTTTTATTTTTGGCTGTTTACTCTGCCTCTCTGCTGTCATCTCACACTACGACTTTAAAGGAGCCGCTTCAGATCTTCAGGGATCTGGAGACAATAAGTATCCTTTTATGTTCTAAGTGCTTTATATGACAAATATGAAAAGGGATTCAAGAAAGAGCTGACAAGTTTTGCGTCGCCCTGTTCCTCAGCTGCAAAGAGCTTTGCAGGGATAAGTCAAACCTGCAATCTTTTAACATTAGAAACCATGCAAAGAGGTAGACCCCTCTCATTCAGGGTCTCGCTGGGTCAACGTCATTAAATGGAGCTTCATGTACAAACAAAAGACATTTCTGTGGAATATAGCCTGAATCTTGAATGCTCTGTAGTTTGCACACACTGCAGTGTGTTTTTTATTTTTTTTGTAGTTTATACTTATAAAAAATGACCATTTGTGCAGTAATATTCTGGAGAACAACTGATTTCAGTGGGTTGTTATAGGGAGAGATGCAGGGTACACCCTGGACAGAAAGATGGACAAGATAAGATAAGAATACTTTAATAATCCCATATTTGGGAAATTGTTTTGTTACAGCATTTGAATAGTAACATTATTACACATTTATTCCTCATGTTATAAATGATTTCCTGTGGCAGCAGATCTGAATTACTTTTACACAATTTACTCTGTTTGTTGAGGAAGTCGTGCAGAGGGTGGTTAAGATTATCCATGATGGATAAAGTTTGCAGTGGCCCTCTCTCCAATGAAGTTTCAAAAGTGTCCAGTCTGCAACCATTCACAGAGAGCCAGCCTTCCTGATCAGTATATGCAGTCTGTTAGTTTCACCAGCAAAGTACACAGCACGCGCCATGATTTCACTGCATACCTTGAAAGCGCTTAGCTTGCTTAGGACATAGCCATTCATGCTCACATTCCCACCTACGGCCAGTTTAGAATTACCAATTAACCTAACACACACGTCTAGATTGTGGGAAGAAGCTGAAGAACCCAGAGAGAACTGATGCAGGCATGGGGAGAACATGCAGACTTCACACAGAAAGACCTGGATTTGAATCCAGGACACTCTTGCTGTGAGATGACTGTGCTAACCACCGTGCCACCCTTAGAAGTAAAAGATTATAGAGATTAAAAGATTATTTTAAACATTACATCATCAATTTGACATACTATGAGTAGACCTTTTTTAAAAGAGAAAGAAACAAAATGTTAAAAGCAGCATCAGACAGTTTAGTTTTCTTAATTTCACACCTTTGTAAACTTTGTTAAGGAGTCCGCATTAACTGCAACTGCAAGCCAGTTTGGTCAGATATGCTGTGCTAGGAGCGGCTGAAATGGCCTCGAGTTATCAGGATCATTTTGAACAGCTCTGGAGCTGCTGAAGACTTTTTTTTTTGGTTACAAATGCAGCAGCACTCCCCAAGACCTGACAGGGTTTTCAGCTTTATTTTAGTTATGCAGTATTCTCAAGGGGTACTTATCATGTAAGGTAAAGACCCTACAATATTAGAAAACCCCAAGAATCAGACAATCCCCTGTGTGTCAGTACTTGACAATGGTGGGAAGGAAGAACTCCCTTTTAAGAGGAAGAGACCTCTGACTGAACCAGATGGCTGCCCCTCTCTGAGCCTGCACGCCAGCATCCCCCATCTTCCAGTCTTAATGCCAGCGTAAGCTAACAGAAATCAATGTTTACCTATTTTTCTAAATACTGATTGATTATTGTCGTGCTTTAGCAGGCATACAAGGGCAATTTCAAATCTGATTTCAGCAAAGAAATATTTACTTGTTCTGTTCACTTCGCAGTAACTGAAAAGATGAAACATCACAGTATTACTACTGGAAATATCCTAGCTGCGATGGCAAATCTCGCAGCACTCCAGACAAAACTCCAGGCACTCTGTTGGCTCGCAGCAGGATTCGAACAAAACCGAGTGGCAGTGGGCGTGGCAGTTGAGCTCCTCCACTGGGGCCTCCTGAATGCCTGAACAGCAGTGGGCGCAGGTGCGGCAGCAGGAGGAGCAGAGGTCGTGAAGGCAGGAGGTGCAAGCCCCCAGGACACCCAGAAGCAGCACAGACCACTGACACCACAGGCAAGCCAACAGCAGGTGAAAACACGAGTCTGTGAGCAGCACAGGAAAAATAAGACGGAAAAGTGATTTAGCAACGAATATCACACATGAGGTCAAAAAAAGCTGTTGTGTGTTCTGAAAGCCTGTCACGCCTCATCAGAAACAGGGATTAACGACTCTATTAACCCTAAATTAATCTCTCACATGGCTGTTTGTGGTGCCAGCTAAAAGTTAAAAGAGAAACTATTCTGCCGCAGTGATCAAGTGTGATTGTGTTTACTTAATCACAGAGCTTTGTTCAGTCCTCAGGGGAAAATGAAAAAAGGCCACGAAGGCTGCCAGTGATGAACAACAACTAGTAAGAAGCTGTCACATGATAATTGTTCTTCTTCCCAAATTAGGTGCAGATGAAATTGCATGCATTAACCTCACCAGTGTGTTATAGGGCATCTTTTGCGATTCCAACCGTTGTATTGTTACGAAGCTACTGTTTTCATCCTCACAAGGACCGGATAGCGTGTGAGATCATGCAAATCAAGCTGTTTTATCCTGTTTACTCAAGGAAATAAATGAAAAGGAGGTGGCACAATTCCCTGGGGAGTGGGGTTCTGCGTTTTCCTGCTTAGCCGCCCAAATTATACACCCCCCACATATAACTTATGGTAATATCTGTGTGTAGATGAAACAGGAGCATTATGTGTGGCTACTGTTTTGATTTAATGAGTAACTTCATAGAGGTAACAACACGAACACAGTGATAAACAAGGAGTGGCCCACTGGAAACTAGAAAAAGTGCAGCAGTTTGAAAGTCTTCCTGTGAAACTTTTAAGAGCTACGTTAGTGTAGAAAGAGAGCTGTCTTTGGTAGTAACACATTTGAGTTTATCAATCTCTTACAGACTTAAATTTACTCTGTTTTATGTATATTAGTATGTTTAAACCCTGGAATTAAAACTGAGGATAATACGAGGAATTCCACAATATATCAGCTCTTACGAGAACTCTTTTTTTATATTTCTTTATATACTGTTTATACTGTTGTTGTTGTTGTCATCTTGTTGCTGTAACAAGAATTTCTTGTCTATCTATCTATCTATCTATCTATCTATCTATCTATCAAATGTTGGTCCCATGTGAATAATTTACAAAATTAAGTTTTATGATAATATCATAAATCATTCTGTAATTGTACTTTAATGATTTATGAATAAGGTTGGAGATCCTTTCCTGCCCACTCTCATTTTTTTATTTTAATTTTTAAAAGGGTATGCACAATCAACAGTTATATGATTAATAAACTATTCTGATACTGATATATGAATGAGATGATAGTATTATTGAATGTTTATAATATCATTACCTTGAATTCTTCTGACCACGTTAAGGCACTGATAGCCCAAATAAACTCAACAACCATGGACTTGTGGAAATCCTTACGCACTGCATGGGAAACAGCAGATGTTTCCCATTGAATGGCTCAGGGAAGTGTAGTTCCATTTGTGAATTCAATTATCTGTTTGTTACCCTGAAAGAGGTATAATGCCTGGAATGATGACATGATTTTCCAGGATGAACCAGTCTTCAACTTGAATATTTCCACAGACTGTATCAGTCACCACTCAGCTGTGGTTGTGGATTTAACAGTGAGCATCAACACAGACTTAAATTAATATTTAACCAGCTAAAACTAAATGAGCTAAAGTGTACTACTGAAGTGACATAATGTATAGTGTATACGCTATATGGACAAAGTATTGGGCCACCTTCTTAATCATTAAATTCTGGTGTTTCATTCAGTTTCATTGCCACAAGTGTATAAAGTCAAGCACCAAGGCATGCAGTCTGCCTTTACAAATATTTGTGAGAGAATGGGTCTTTACAAAGAGCTCACTGAATTTGAGTGTGGTACTGTAATAGGATGCCACCATTTCAACAAGTCAGTAGGCAAAAATTTCTTTCCTCCTAAATATTACATAATGAACTGCAAGTGGTATTACTGCAAAGTGGAAGCATTTAGGGACCACTTGGTGAAGGAGGAATAATGCTGTGGGCTTGCTTTTCTGGGGTTGGCCCGGGCCCCCTTGGATCCAGAAAAGGGACATCTTATTTCTTCATCTTCTTTTTGGACAATTCTATGCTACCAATTTTGTGGGAACAGTTTGGGAAAGGACCTTTTCTGGTTAGGTATGACTGTGCCCCAGTGCATATAGCACTTAAATGGCCAGAGCCCTGAACTCATTCCCATTTGGGATGAACTAGAACGGAGATTGCAAGTTAAGCCCTCTCATTCAATTTTACTGTCCAACTTCACAAATGCTGTTCTGAATGAATGAGCAAAACTCCCCACAGACACACTTCAAAATCTTCCTAGAGGAGTGGAAACTGTCATAACTGAAGGGGAGATCAACTCCTTATTAATGCCTATGGATTTAGAATGGGATGTCAGACACTCCTGTATATGTAACTTGTAGGTGGTCTAACATTTCCATCCAATATTTGTGAACTAGCATCTGCTAGTGAGCTGATTTTCTTACTGTGACGATCAAAATAAATGCTACAAATTATTGTGACTTTACACTGTGTGCACAATTATAAGGCAAGTTGCATTTTTGAGGATTAGTTTTAGTATTTAACAACAACAGTGCTCTTGGTCAATCCAAAATGTTAATAAACATCAAACCTCACTATTTAAGGAAGTGAAAGTGAGGTTTTAGCTTTTGTAC
>VUQH01082151.1:0-34439 GCA_015106775.1 Etroplus canarensis | reverse complement strand
CAACTCACTATAAGCCTTTTCCTTTGCCTTTGCCACTTCTCTCTTTGCTCCCTGACTATCCCACTTTTTCTTTGCCAGCCTCTTCTTTTGAATACTTTCCTGTACTTCCTCATTCCACCACCAAGTCTCCATTTCTCTTCCTACCTACACCATAGTAGAACAGTTTGAATCCACCTCTGATGTTCCTAGCCTTGCTTCCCCTCCACCTGGTTTCTTGCACACACAATATATCTACCTTCCTTCTCTTCAACATATCTGCCAGCTCTTTCCCTTTACCAGTCATAGTCCCTACATTTAAAGTCCCTACTCACACCTCCACCCTCCTACCTTTCCTTCTCTCTCTCTGCCACCTCACACGCTTTCCCCCTCTCCCCCTCCTTGGTCTTCGGCCAACAGTAGCATAGTTTCCACCGGCACCCTGTTGGCTAACGGCACCGGAGGCGGTCGTTGTTAACCCGGGTTAACCCGATCCGGTATGGAAGTCGTGTTATGAATCCACATATTTGATTTGGCAAAGTTTTTACACCGGATGCCCTTCCTGACGCAACCCTCACCATTTACCCGGGCTTGGGACCGGCACTAGGACTACACTGGCTTGTGGGCCCCTGTGGCAATGTAGTGATAATGCATTTTATTTTTTTATTTTTTTTAAATCCCCTTCTATCGTTATGATATTAAAACAATCTAAGGTACATTGGCAAATCAATTTTGAACTCTATCCTTATGCACGGACTTCATTATTTTGAAGCATTTTACAGGACTCATATTACTCTGAACATTGAGTGAACAGGACAGCTGCCTCTATGTTGAAGCTACAGACTGCAAATCTGTTCTTCACTCGGGGGTACCTGATGTCTTGTTTTGAGTCTGCACAATAAAGTTTATATGAACTCTACAACTTTAATGTCAATGCAAATCTCTTAACAGTTTGCTTCTTGCAATGCTGTATGGAGAGACAACCCAATTTACCAGTGTCTGTACTGAATGATGTCACTTGATAGACTGGCCCCATGCGGTTAAGAGGCTGACACAATGTTATGTACACTTCTCCCCATATCTGCTTTGGTATAAATTGATCTTCAGCTTACTTTGGAAAATCCTGGTCATTATGAATGAACGCTTTCAATAACTAAAGGCGTCTTAAAACAGGTGTATCATATTGAAATCTATGATTATTTTTCTGAACTACTTCCAGCTAATTGGGTTGCTTTTGAAAGTATAATATTGTAATGTGTACCTGACTGAAGAGGTGAAAAATGAACTGATGTTATTATTAACAATAATAATAATAATAATAATAATAACATCAGTTCATTAAGTATTATTGTTAAAAATGTCTAAGTGTCTGATCCTAGAATTACCCCTGCATTGTCCAGGGTAAGGTTCCCATTCAAAGGTCCCTGGTGTCTTTTCTGACGCTAAACCTGGCTTCCTTAAAAATGACTACCAGATGCAAAGACCGGTCATGAGAGGTCATTTCTTTTTATTAAAGGGTTTATTTAAAATAATACAAGGCGAAGGGTAGAATTATACTCCATCGTTCTTTTGCAGTTATTTTTTCCTTTGGTACCAAGGGGGATTAAAACACAGGGTAGCTCCCAGCTCATCTTATACAGGCAATTCTTTTTAGTCACATTTTTGCGCACTGGGTACCTGTTTACATTTTCCAGTGTGTAAGGTGTTTGAAAGTACCATTTTGCCAGATGAGGAAGAACTACACCAAAAAACATTTGCATGAGGCACAAGGTAGCATTGTCATGAAGCTTCAAACCAAGATGGGTTTAACTTTTGTTTCTGACATTTCCTTTTCTGCCTCTGATTGGCTAGGTAGAGGGACCAGAGCTGCTTGGCTACATTTAGAAAAAGATCATGGCTCGGGCTAAAATATATATTTTGACTGCATTAATCACAACCACTTTGCTGACATTTTCTTGGTTATGGCATATTTTAAAATTATATTAAAGGAGTAATCCAGTGACTAAGCATCTGCATGTGACCAGCTGAGAATGAGAACAGTTTCACAACATATGCAGCCATACAATGTGTGCTTCTTCTCTATATTTCAGTCCTCTCGTGCTTGCCTTAGTATTTCTTCCCTCTTATTGTTCTCTTTTTAATTGCAGATATAAAAATGTCCAAATGCTTCCCTTTTATGGTGAGTGACATTCCTGGCATCTCTCAGATGTCTGTGCTCCTTTGCGGTAACCCAACTCTGGTTGAAAGCATTTTCCTGGGAAAAAGAGGCGGCTCGCAATCGACGGGGCACAGGGACACCTGCGGCTCTAGCGCAGTGGTGATTACAGATCAGCCCTGGACGTGACTCAACATTGACCCAAACACAGAAATGCACACACACACACTGTAATTCTTGCATTCATACAGAAGAAAGTACTCCGGCTTCCAACCTGCGACTTCCCCCACCTATCCAACGGCCTCTGCAGTTCATCCAGTGTCGTCCACACTAATAAGAGTAATATGTGAAAATAAGGACAGTTGTTTCTATAAGCCCTGTCATCAATTTGTCCCAGTCATTAAAATTGGCTGTGGTCAGCCTAATTGTGGTCAGTCATGCTTGCCAATGGTGCAGAAAAGCGTAGGGTATCCCTTTACAAGAAGAGTGGATGATGAAGTTGGAGCAGGCTGCTCTGCCATGGAACAATGATTGCTAAGTATAATCTTTGTCTAATCCCCTCCACAAATGACCTGTCTGATGAAGATGAGAACAAATGATGCACTAATGGTTGACAGGCCGTCTTTCCTAATGACCACTGCAACTCATGTAATTCTTCCTTAACAATGTCTTATTTTCACTCCATAAATTGACTCAGACCTGCAGACCTCTGTTTAAAATCAGTATAGAGTTTGATCAGTCACAGCACCACATGACAGAAGCTGAGCCACCATAGGATTGCATTCTTAGACCTTCATTGTGAGGTCTGCTGAGACACAACAGTTTCAGGTACTGTGAAACAAGATTCCTCCAGTGAGACCATCAACTGTCACTCTTCAGCGTGAGGTGATTGACTGTCTGAATACTTCACTCTTCAAACATCACATTTCTTATGCACACAAACACAGACACATCGTGCGTGAGGATAATGTGGTGGGTGGCCGTGAGTGACAGCTACGCATGCTGGAAAGGTGGATGAAGAGGTGGGCATGGGAGGTGGGGTGGGGGGTTATAGGGAGTATAGGGAGGTGTAATGGGGCAGCTCAGGTCCACCAGGACAGATGGCTGCACTGGTAGGAATTTGTATTAAATTCATCTCCCCCCAAAATTGTTTCCAGCCTGTGGCCATCAAAACACTGTCAGGTCACTAACTCTTCTGTCGTTTTTATTCTGCTTCGTCCCTCCTGTCACAGACACATACATGCTTTTGTTCTTCACTTTAAAATTTCTCTTATACAAACATTGGAGGGGGGAAGTTGTGGGCTGGGGTGCAGTCTGCCTGTCTGAGCTGTGATGTGTGTGCAAGAAGGTGTGTGGCTGCTTGTATTATATGTGCAGACTTGTTCTTGAGCCATCAGGAAGGGTCTAACCTCCAAAAAAGCGGTGCATGGAATAATTTAGGTGTAGCTGAAAATATGTCTCAGGATTTCATGCATGCTTGACAACTGTAATCAATCCCTTTGAAGTAGTGGCCTGATTCATTTGGAAACCAAATAAATGGCCACTTTCACTGAGCTGTTTGACATTACTTAAACTGATTGTGGAAAATAACTGATTTTAAGTACTTATGCCACTTCAACTCTCTTTGTTATTTTTCAGCAGTTATCTAAACTACCTTCACTACAGCAAAATCCTACAAATTAGTATAGTGACGGAAGTCTTTCAGCACATTTTATTAATGTCGAGTAAAGTATCTCTATCACCACTCATGTTGCTGTAGAGGAAGCTCATATGAGGAAGTTTATTCCAAGTTCTAGTCCAAGGTCATGGTTATGGGTCCCAGCTGTGAGCTGTTTGATGGTTGGTTGAGTTCAGACAGCAAAATCAACCTCTCCCCAGCTTGTTAGGCAAACGGTACAAGGCTATGTGTGTCTATGGAAGGTGAGAGAGTAAGAGTGCTCCTATTTACTATTTGGAGATGTAGGGATGCTGCATGGGGTTACTCAGGGCAACGGGCCACGCCTGAGTTGGGGGCCCTGTTGGAAGGGTTAGAGGTCAGTTAGAAGCAAATGTCTTCCATCATGATCATTCCATTGTAACACACCTCTTCCATGTTTTGTTGTGCTTAGAAGGACTTGATCTGACTCTGGTTGTATCACTGTCATAAACTATCATTCAAATTTTCAAAAAAGGTCATAAAATTGGCCAAACCTTTTTGAAAAGCTTTTTTTATTTTTTACACTCCATCATTTTCACAAATGCACTATAGTTTTAGTGTTCAATTGTTGATTCTGTGACAGAAAGGTCCGCTCCATTTTGAAAGACACATTCAGGAGGACAAGAGTGTGTTCACAGTTGCACTGGTCCATATTTTGCTGTCAGACATGAAACTAAATGTTGGGATGGGATTTTTCTTTGTTTTCCCTATAGAGATGTGAAAACTATTCAGTAAAATAAAACATGACTTTGAATGGTCAGTAAAGATGTCGTCTTTCAGATGTCTGCTTTTATTACGCTAAAGCTCTCATTACCAGGAGTCCATGTGTCCTTCAGTCTTGGACACAGTTATACTTTTAAGACTGTCTCATGGAAAGGAAGTTGCACATACCCCCTACACACACAAACACACACACATATGTGTACACCTCAAAGATTTGGGGTTTAGGAACCAGCTACTCCCAATGATACACACACACACCAAATCCCATTTCTCTAGAGAGGAGAGAGTTGTTTTTGACATAAGTCTCTCAAAACAGTGAGATGTGAGAGGTAAATCAAACATCCTGAGGTGACATAGTTGCAATGTCTCTGCAGGCATATGGTTCAGAGATTTCAAAGTGGACTGGATGACAAGTACAGAGATTGCTGATATGCTGTGGAGAGAGAAAACAGGGGAGAAAGGGACGAACAGCAAAAAGGTGAAATGATGTAGAAAAGATGCTGGCAGGGGATATGAGAAATATAAAAAAAAGACTATGTATTGTGAAAGGAAGGCTGCTGTCAAAGAAGCATGAAAAGGAGCGAAGACAGGGCTGATGGGATCAATGAAGAGATACAAGTGGGCTTTAGGGGGAGAAAAAGATGCAGATGCAGAGTAAGGGAGTATGTCCATATACAACTGATTAAAACCACATGTGTCTGCTTGAGGTGAGGACACCACAGAGCTGTACACTCATGCAAGGATCAAATGCCGTCACTCGCACCCATCAGGGGCACCACACGGTTGTTTTCAGAATTGATTTCTACTGCCAAGTTTCTGTGCTCACAAAACTTTTAACATGTCATCTCCACTGTATCTGTAACTCTAAATAAATAAATAAATATATGCTATTGTTCTAGGGCCATCTTTCTTCTTACTCAGTTCACTAATGGAAGAATACTTTGGTAAGTGTTGCCATGACAAAAGGCTCCTTAGAGAAACCTATGCGATCAGAGGAGTCATGGGAAGAGGGCAGCAGGGAAACGGATGCCCAGGACACATTGGAGAGCCTGGTCCTATGAAATGCATCAACATTGCTTCAGACATCCCAGTTTGATTTTTTTAATCAGTTTGTTCATATATTCATTATCTCACTATCCTCTCCTTAGAGTGCATTTGTCCAAACTTGTCTTTCTTTGAACTTACTTACTTTTTTGGATTCAAGAAGTACTAATGTACATTTTCCATACATTTTGGATAACTAACATCCCAACAGCATTCATATATGGTGGCATGTTTGTTCATAAAAAGTCAAATTACAGAAAAGTCTGAAACTCCATGACTTATACATATCATGTTCAGTAAAATGTATTTAGGACAGCTGGAAGAGAGAGAGAGAAAGGAAGGAGTGAGAAGCGAGGGGTAGCTGAGAGAAAAGGGGGCGAGACAGCCGTGCTATGGGAAAGTGTTTTGGGGAAACCAAATTAAGGGAAAGAAAGCCTGGACACAAAGGCCTTTGAAAGTGGCAGACAGTTCCCTTGACATGTGCCTTAAAAGAGATGCTGCCGCTGATGCCAAGAAGGGGGGAAATGATAGGGGAGAGAGAGAGAATGTAGAGAGAAAGGAGGAAGGGAAGGAAGAAGAGATCAAGGCAAAAGATATACTAAAAGTAAGAGGGTAGACATACAGAACAAAATTCCATGGAGGAAGAAAAAGCAAAGAGTGAAAAAAGCAGCTGAGGTCATAATAGATTACATGAGTCAGGATAAGGACATCAGTGCAGGTCTATAGTCTGTGGCTTAGAACAATTCAAAACAGTCTTCCAAGGTATGCACTTTGTGAACATGTCTGTGCACACACATGCATACTTATGCATGTTTGAGAACAGTTAAAAGAGACAGAAGGTGGCTGAATAATTGTGCACTTCTTTTATGTGGGAAAGGCACCAGGAAGAAGAAACAGCCTGAATTTCAACTGACTGTAAAATGGTGAAAATTGTTCTCACTAGTCTGCAGTGTGTGAAGATCACTATTAGTCTGCTATCAGATGTACAGTAACACACACTGACTGTACTGCGCAATACTGCTGCTACCCTGTTTGGTTTCATGCACTGATCATAAATGCTGAAGAATATGATAAAATGTATCTTTAAAGGATAAGAATGACTGAATTGATTTCAACCTTATTTTAGCAGAGTTTTTGGTTAAAACAAATTTTTAGTGTTCATGGAAATATACACATCTTCTCTGCTTTAGTATGCAAAATTATGAAATAATTTGCTTTTGTGTCAATTTTGACTCTTAACTTATGAAAACAAACCAAACTTGTGAGTATGAGAGAGGAGTGAGAGGACCATCATGCCATTCCTGTCTGTGTGTAAGTAGTCCCCGTGAGTGGCTTTTGCAGAAGAAACCCAAGAAATCCTGTCATAGATCTGTTTGATACTTACCAACACAATGAATGAAAATAATAGTTGCAATCATTGCTCATTGGACACAGTGAGGTAATTTATGGAACTGAAAGAATAAATGACAAACGCCCACTTTTCGTGGTGGTGCTTGCTGATGATGTCAACAACAAAATAGCAACATGCTTTTTCTCATGCAGATCCAGTCTCTTTGATGCAGGTCGGCCCCTCTCTTTTTCCGTCTCTCTCCCTCAGTCTCTCGCTCTCTCTCTCTCTCTCTCCCTCTACTCTGCCATTGTGTGTCCCTCAGAATTCACACTGGACTCTCTCTCCCTCTCTTCCTCACAGACA
This sequence comes from Etroplus canarensis, assembly GCA_015106775.1. Classification (NCBI taxonomy): domain Eukaryota; kingdom Metazoa; phylum Chordata; class Actinopteri; order Cichliformes; family Cichlidae; genus Etroplus; species Etroplus canarensis. Next base: position 27,152 of record VUQH01082151.1, on the reverse strand, counting down.
CACACACACACACACTCACATATTATTCCTTCCTTGGGGCTGTGTCTGACTCCAGCATGAAATCAATTTCAGAGCCTGCACCCTCCCACCCCTGCTTTGGCGCCCATTTTCTCTCACCATGAAGCGAGACTGTTGCTGTGCCAGCCTGAGAATAAACCCCACCACCACCACCTTAATGCCCCCTTCCTATCCCAGAATCCTTCAGTCCTCTACCCAGTAACACCAGGCTCTCTTCCTTCCTCATCATCACCCACTGTTCAAACTAGCTGAGGAGCTCTCAACTTTCTGCTCAGATTTTGATCAGTATATGGAGTAGGAGTGTTTGCTTTAAAAAATGATACTGCAGCTCAGAAAATGTATTTCCAGAAAAGTTAGTGTATGCAATAAAAACAAAAAAACAAAAACGAAAATTTGACACGTTAGTTCATGTGAACCTTCATTTAACTGACAATAGTTTAGTTTTATGGACCAAATTAATTGTAGTTTGTAAATTTAGAATTTGATGGCTGCAACACACTTAACAAAAGCTGGGACAGAGTCAAAATAAGATTTAAAAGTGCACAGAATATTCAAGTAACACCAGTTTTGAAGAATCCACATTAAGCAGGCTAACTGGAAGCAGGTGAGGCATCATGATTGGGTATAAGTAACATCCATCAATGGCTCAGTCTTTGCAAGCAAGGATGCATGGTGGCTAACCCTTGTGTGCCAGAATTTGTGAGAAAACTGTTAGTTAGAAAGGAACATTTCTCAATGCAAGATTGAGGAGAATTTAGGTCTTTCATTATCATCTACAGTGCATAATGTTGTAAAAAGATTCAGAGAATTCAGAGACATCTCAGTGAAAAAAGGGCAAGGTCTGAAACCACTATTAAATGCACATGAACTTTGAGCCCTCAGGTGATACTGCCTAAGAAACCATCATGGAACTGTGACAAATATGGCCACTTGAGTATGAGAGTACTTTGGAAAACCATTGTCACTTCAAACAGTCTGTTACTGCATCCAGAAATGAAACTTGACATTGCAATATGCAACAAGGAAACCGTACATCAATTCTATGCAGAAGCTCTGCTGAGGACTCTGGGCCCAAGCTCATCTCAGGTGGACCGAAAGATTGTAGAACCATGTGCAGTAGTCAGTTGAGTCCACATTTCAGCTTGTTTTTGGAAAAAAAAGAGTTCTCCATACCAAAGATGAAGATTACCAGATTACAAAACAAAAAGTGCAAATGCTACCATCTGTGATGCATGGGGGTGCATCAGTAGTTATGGCATGGGTATGTGAGGTTACCACTGACTGTGAGGTGTAATTTGTGATTTCAGAGACACACACTACTCGCAAAAAGTTAAGGATATTTGGCTTTTGGGTGAAATTTATGGAAAATGTAAAAAGTTCATGCCACAGTGATATTATATCATGAAAGTAGGGCATTTAAGTAGAAGCATGCAATGGTGATTTTCCCATCTCAAACAAGTTATTGAAACAAAAGCCAACAACAGTGGTGGGTATACCACAATAGAAAATGTCAGTGTCTCAATAATTTGTCATGTGCCCTTGACCGTCAGTTACAGCTTGACTTCTGTGACTCTTCCAGTCTCTCTGTGTCTCTGTTGCAACCTGCTGATGACACTCTGTGACACTCTAAGCTCAGTGGACACTTCCCTCTGAGAACATCCTGTTTGAAGCCTTGCAATCACAAGGTACTATTGATCAAGCGTTAGGTATCCTCTTGATCGCATGATGTCAAAATGTGAACAGCATGATAAAGAGGTCTGTTTAAATGCCAGTTCTAACTGAACCAGAAAATATATTGGTCGATTCATGGATCAAACACCAGTTGGGAATTTTGCCATTAAGCACCTTGTTAGAGAACAGCAAGTTATGCATAAAGTACTGAAGCACTGAACAGGTGGACATGTGCATTCAAAAGTGTAGAGAAGGTCAAATTAAGTTCACCTGTAAAAGTTATAGTGCATTTTAGGTGCATCCTGAAATTTCACCCAAAAGCCAAGCAGTATGTAGTATATACTGCCATCAAGGCACCATCTCGTCCTTGGACATCAAAGCTTATTTCAGCAGGACAAAGCCAGACCACATTCTGCATTGGCTACAACAGCATGTCTTCATAGACAGAGAGTACATGTGCTTGACTGGCCTGCTGCCAGTCCTTATCTATCTCCCACTGAAAATGTATGGTGCACCATGAAGAGTAGAATCAGGCAATGGAACATGGACTGTAGGGCAGCTTAAGTGTTATATCAAGCAAGGACTGATAAGATTTCCAAATGAATGACTACAATTAGTATCCTTATTTCCAAAATGATTAAAAACTGTTGTGAATATGAAAGATGATGTAACACAATGGCAAACATGCCGCTGTACCAGCGTTTGTTGGTACAAATACTAAATACTAAATTTGTGCATATTTACAACATACAATTACGTTGGTAAGTAAAACTATTAAAAATATTTTATTTGTACTTTTGTCAGGTTAATGTGAATTAATGTAACAGTTTTTTGATTTTATTTCATTTCAAAGAATACCCTAACTTTTCTGAAAAAGGGTTTTGTCAATAAAACCACATACTGAGCAATGATAACATTATGTACTATTTTCACTCCCATTTTCACTCTCATAACACTGGTTTACTACCAGTATGTGTGGAATACCTGTGAAAATTATTTCTGAGAAATTCAAAGACTTATTCAGGTTCATCATGAACAGCTTGCCTTTGATCATCAAAATACACTAACAAAGCTAAATGGGAGCCCATTAAAACACCACGTAAAAAAAATCAAAGCCTAACAACAGTTTGGCAAAGTGACAACTGCTTCAAAAAGGCTTGGAATCCCAAAATTGGTATAAAGTGACAAACAGTGAGTAAGTTGAAAGAGAGATGGACATACAGAGGTGCTGTGGCACAGCTTTTATCACTGTTATTCCCTCCACTGACACACACTGTTCTTTCCTAATCCACACTGACAGAGTTTTCATCATCTGAGGAGGTGGGGACGATGGAAGACTGAAGGGAATCGGTCGAGGTGGGGGACTTTCCTCCACTCTCTCCCCAGTGGCGTTGCACATTGAGCGGCTGCAGCCGGGGCCACCAAGGCCCCCTTTGTGCCGGTAATCACCAAGTGGTGAGTGATGGCACCGTGGCCTCCCGCTCTCAGAGAGGGAACAGGGTTGGGAGGGCAGGAGGAGGAGGCGAAGAGGAGAAGGTGCAGGAGCAGAGTAGCCTGGAATGTTCCCAGAGGAGACAGAGGGTGCGAAAGAGAGGGAAAGAAAGGAAACAAAAAGAAAGAGGCCGTTTGAAGAGATGGGAGCAGTGGAGTTGTAGCATCTGTACTTGCCTCACAGGTGCACTGCACCAGGAATGTGCTTTGCTGTGATGACTCAATAGGGCTTGAACCATCAATGAAATAGCAAAGAAAAAAAAACTTCTAACAGTGTGGAAATTGTCGGTATTTCACTTATTATCTTTCAAGTTTATCTCATAACCTTGTTTTATTAGACGGTTCCAATTTAACAAGCTGATGTCATGTGAGCTCTAACTATGCTCGCTGCAAGATTCCTGCTATGATTTCATGTCTTGACTCAATTACTGTCTTGACACATGGTCATGAGCACCAAGTGATCCTAAAACCCATTTGAGTTGCTGCATCTTGGGAACTGCCTGGACTTTACAAACAGTCAAACTGCTCTCCCCACCACAGCTCTTCTCTTTCTTCCCCTTTTTCAACCTTCTCATATACTCACTCCATCACTGACTCACCTGTGTACTAACAGTGCCCAGGTCCCGTTTCTCCGTGTCTCTATCTTACAAAAGCACACAGATAACAGTGTCACAAACATCTCTCTTTTACACACACACACACACACACACACACACACACACACACACACACACACATTCCAAGCCTTCCCAGCTGCCTGTGCACCTGGTCTGGCAGCTGTCATCACTGTGGTAACTGGCATACAGCGAGCTGTGTCGCTATCACCTGGCTCATCTGCCTCTAAAAGAGAGAAAGAAATGGACACAAAAGGAACAGAGAGGCAGAAAAAAAGATAGGAAAGGCAGAGTAAGAGGTAGTTATGAACATGTATAAGAATGGAAGATAGAAACAGAAGGAACAAAGGCATTTTTTCTTTTTAGCCCTGAATAATGAGCAAGCAACCAAATGCATTTCATAGGAACTTCATCTGACACAGCAATTTCTTTTCTCTATACTTATTTCCCTTGTCATTTCACACCTGCCCACCAGATATCCTTATTGCTAAATTCATCCCAGCTGCTCTTCATTTATCCAGGCAGCTATCTCCAGGGCTGAAAACTGAAGCCGCAGCAGAAGCGCCAAAAACTGAAGTTGCTGGAATGGCCTCATGGGGCTGGCTCCAAAAGTAAGACATTCACATAAAAATGACCAGCCTTAAAGCACATTTAATGATATAATACTGGTGTGGTGGTTAGTGCTGTTGTTTCACAACAAGAAGGTCCTCGGTTCAAATCCACCAACTGGCTTGGGCCTTTCTATGTGGAGTTTCCATGTTCTCCCTGTGCCTGCATCATTTCTGCAGGTACTCTGGCTTTCTCCCACGGTCCAAACACATACATATTCAGTTAACTAGTGATTCTAAATTGGCAGTAGGTGTGAATGTGAGCATGACTGGTTGTCTGTCTATGTGCTAGCCCTTTGATAGACTGGGAAACCTTTCCAGGGTGTACCCAGTCCTCTCACTGGATGACAGCTGGGATAGGCTCCAGCACCCCCACACCCTGAACTGGACAAGTCATTAAGAAAATTGATAGATGAATAATATGGGCTGGTACAAAAAGGTATTTTTTCTATAAATAATATACAACTTTGTTACAACTGTATGTGGGCACCTATTTAAATTCTGTTAAGGATTATAATTTTTGTTATTAGGGGTGCTGATAAGGACCTCCAGACCATGTTTAAGGTGTTATTACCTTTTAGAGAATTTTAATGCATTTATCTGACAAATAATACATCCTGTTGAGCAGATAATTCCAAGAAGTCTGTGCTCAAGTTTAGGTGAAATGAATTTTAATAATTTCTTTCTGTTACTTGGCAATAATTAGTAGGTATCTTTGTCTGTGGCATCAAGCTTGCTATGTTGCTAGTGCTAGCTGATAACTTAGCACTCCAAACTCTTATCACCTCTTACAAATATGGTCCATTTTGGCTCCAAAAACAAGATGGGAATTTCCAGAAGGTCAAAGCTGACACTCATAGACATCATTGAGACCACTGACATCTTTTATACACTTTTATGATCACCCTCTGCACATACTAAGACTGACTAAGAGCTGAGGGCCGATTTTATGAAAGAATGTTGTTCAGTGCCAGTGAAGCATCCATGCAGGTTCAGCTCAGCTGGTACCATGTGAATGGATGACTTAAGGTTGTTCTTTATGTGAAAAAAACTGACCTGAAGTAGGTTTGCAGTAGGTTGCAGTTAGTGATGAGAATTTCAGCTCTTTTTAGAGAGCCAGCTGTTTTTGCTCAGCTCACCAAGAAGAGTCGGCTCTTTTGGCTCCCAGACGGCTCTTCGTGTTAACACTGATACTTTTTGTGATTCAGTCAAATTTTGTGCTTTTTTCACTCATAATATGTAGGTGTACACATACTGCATATCACTTAAATTATTTGATACATCATTTGAAGGATTTAAAAGTAAAAATTACAGCCTCTAATAATAAATTGCTAATGCCAATTTTTTTTAATTCTGTTTACCAACTTAACTAAACAAAAAGTACAAAAAAAGATGATGGCTATACTATATGAGCAAAAGTACTGGGTCACCCACACATTACACCAACAGGAGCTTTATTAACATCCCATTCTAAATCCATAATCATCATTATGGAGTTGGTCCCCCCTTTGCAGCTATAGCAACTTCCACTCTTCTAGGAAGGCTTTCTGTGAGTTCTAAGCGTTTGGACTGTGTCTGTTGGAATTTTTACCCATCAACAATGGACAAGAGGGTCGGGCTCACAGTCTCCTTTCTAGTTCATCCCTAAAGTGTTCAAAGAAGCTGGGATCAGGGCTCTTTGCAGGTCAATCAAGTTTTTCCCCAACAAACTCATCCAGCCATACCTTTATGGACCTTGCTTTATGCACTAGGATACCGGATCAGAAAAGGGTCCTTCCCAAACTCTTCCCATAAGGTTGGAAGCATAGAATTGTCCAAATTGTCTTGGTAAGCTGAAACATCAAGAATTCTCTTGACTGGATCTAAAGGGCCCAGGTCAACCCCAGAAAAACAAACCTATAGCGTTTTCCTTCCTTTATCAAACTTTACATTTACTGGACTCACACATCAGTCTGCCAGACAGAGGACCGTAATTCATTACATTACAGAACATATTTCCACTGCTCCAGAGTCCAGTGGTGGCAAACTTTACTATATCTGATGCCTGGTGTTGTGCTCCTCAGGCTTGAACGCAGCTACTTGGCCATGGAAACCTATACCATGAAGCTTCAGGCACACAGTTTTTGTGCTGATGTTAATGGCAGAGGAGGTTTGGAACTCTGCAGGTATTAAGTCAGTAGATTTTTACTGTCTATGTGCCTCAACACTTGGCGACTACACTCTAAAACGTTATATGGTCTGCCACTTTGTGGCTGAATTGCTGTGGTTCCTATATGCTAGCACATTGCAATAATTCCACTTAGAGTTGAATATCTAGGATGGAAAGAACTTCACAAACTAACTTGTAACGATGACATCCTGTTACAGTACCATACATGAATTCAGTGAGCTCTTCAGAATGACCCATTTTTTCACAGATGTTTGCAAAAAGAGGTCTGCATGGTTTAGTGCGTGGTTTTATATACCTGTGCCAGTGGGACTGTATGAAACACCTGAATTCAATGATTAACAAAATAAGAAAATAAAACAAGTTGAAACAGTTTATGTTGGGCAAAAGGATGAGCACTATGAAATGCTTCTGAAACTATTTTAACACAAATTTCTGATAACAGCACTTGATCACCACTCAGAAATGCACAGTCTATATTATTCTAACTTGTTCAGCAGTTCAAAAAGCCTCTCCTTCAAAAGGGGTGCAGCAAAACAAGACTTTTAGAGACCCCCTGCATGGGCAGCTTTAATTATAGCGAAGGAAGTGGCAGAGCTTAACGTGAACCACCCTGCTTGGCTGTTGCTTCTCATGACTCTGAATGAAAGCAGAAAAGCAGTTTAATATCTTTTAATGTGCCTGTGTGTGAGAGAGTCGCACGCTAGCAGTGTGTGGCAAAGGCACCGTGCAGCATATGGGCAGGCACGTCTGCTCTGCCTGTTAAGCTGGGGGGACATCAAAAGGTGGATTTGCCCCGCACCCCCCCAAACACACACAGACACACACACACGCACCCAATTGCCACCCCTTACTATAAATCCCACCCCAAAAGGAGCCATTTATGGGACAATAAGAACCAATTTATGGGCCTCCAGAAAATGAAGGCAATTCAGAGGTGTAGGATGAAAGATGACAAAGGCCTTCTCGAGCTACAGGCATTTGTTAGTTGCCCTGTGTTTTTTCACACACAATGCAGCAATATTTATTTCTGGAGAAGGAAAGAAGAGGTTGGGAATTAAAGATCTGAAGAATTTAAGAAACACCATTTCAGCACAAAATGAGAACAAGCTCATGTTCACATGCCCAGGAATATAGCCTGCAAAGCAATGTCCCATTTTTTTTGAGTCTTTGGTTTGTATGGCTTTCTAGGACTTCCAGATAGTACTCCAGATATCACATTTTGTCATATGGCTGCAGATTTGTGTGAGCCCAGATGACCTCTCCTATCCCCTGGAGGTCACAAAATGCTAGCAGTTGAATACATACATACAGACAATGGGATTAGCAGCTTTTTGGACACAGAGGCTAATGCACACAGGCACAGGTGAGGTGGACCGGATCACATCTGCCTCAGAGTCACTCAGGTGTGATGAGATTGCTAGACTACTGACAAGAGACGCTTGAAGGGAAATCACAGAAAGGTCTGCACCATACCTCAATTATTCAAGCATATACAATAGATGCAGTGTGTGTTGCTGATGGGTGTAACAGAACATCAGGCAATGCACTTTTGTTACTTTATCTTATGGACTCAAATGCATTTTTATTCAACATGTTAGCCAGCCTGTGCAGTCAACATGCACTAAACGGGTGCTTCTTTTTGAGGTTGTCCAACAATGAGTCAGCTACCTACATAAGGTCTGGAAGCAACTTCTGAACAAATCGCAGTTTGCCTAGTCTTTTTTTGTTTCTTTTTCTCATTCTTTTCCTTTTTTATTCATTTTGTTTAATAGTCTGTAATAGTTACCACATATCATTAAGTTCAACCTCTGTGGCTTTTAACAGCGCTGTAGGCAAGCCAAGTGTTTGTTGTCAGCATTTTATTGGCTTCCAGGGAGGAGGGTTGTTGTTGTTCAGTGTAATCTTGGCACGCCAATAACAGGTTTCAATAAAAGCAGCTGCTTTCTTATGGTAGTTTAGCCGCTCTCTTCCCTTACCCCCTTTTGCAAGTGTGTTGAGTGGAATAAATGGAGTGCTTCCGGTATGAGTGTCTCCATGTGTCCCAACACAGCTACAGAGTTTCTGTTTATTACTATCATTTCCTGTAGTCTGATGTTCAAAAACCACTTTGTGTGTTTGACTTTTTTGTCATCTCTGTCACTCAGTTCTTAAGCAGGTTGATGTGGTTTGCAAGCTGTGGCACCGCACAATGTTGTCACATGTTTAACCACACTGCCCCCTTTAGGACAGAGTCAGCTATTGCAAATCAACCAAGCTGGACAGGCAGAGATTCCAAAGACTTTATTGCTGTATTATGTTTCTGTTTTAAAAGTACCTTTGCAAACATAAACAGAGGTGAAACATTATGTATGCCCAAACTAGAGGTGTTCCAATGATAAGAACTCTATATTCTCCCATCAGACAAGGACTGTTTATACCAAGGCTATCTCTTTCTCATCAACACTTCAGTAGTTACAAAATAGGTAGTTATCTCCCAAGTTTTGTTCCTGCTATTACAACACATATTTTTTAAAGGACTCATTTAATCAGAAAGTCTGTCTTATCCACTGGTAAGCTATATAATCTATACTGGTAATATAATTTTTATGAAGATGCAATAAGGAGAAAAGTAAGACCAAGAGGCATAGGAAGAAAAGTGGGCAAAAGATTGAGTAAAAGTAAAAAGAAGTACGTCTGGAGTAGTTTTTGACGCGACACCACAAGAACATTGTGAAACACACAAAATTGTAAACAGTGTGATTGATTGTACACAATCACGCAAATGTAATAAAGCAATAAAGTCTCGGAAGTTACGACATTTTCCAGTAAGAAACAAACATTTATGAGTTATGTGTATAAAATCCTTGTGATTATGCTGCTAGATACTGACCCCTGATACAGTTCATTAGCTTGGCCTAAAGGCAAACTTAAGCCTAATTTTGTGTTTTATGGAATAACAAAAATTATAAAAAGAATGTTATTCCAGTTTTTATAGCATAATATTTTCATTTATGACCAAGTTTAAAATTATAAATAGATACTGCTATCCTTCCTCATGTTTCCTGGAAGTGAAGTTTCAAGTTCCACCATATTCTATAGACAAAGGAGCAGAAGTCCCTTTGTGACTAAAATAATTCCTGTCTGTCATATAACATTAAAAAAACACACAGACAAACATCATTGAATCTTTGCTGGAATATGAACTCTGACACAAGTTCATGTTTCCTTTCTTGGTTTCTTTGAGGTTTCTTTTTTCTCTCCTCCATCCATCATCCCTTATTTTCCAACCGTCTGATTCTTATTTCACTGTGCAGAGGTGGCACGCAGCAGGCACATGCAAGTACAATGTCCAGTGGGTGGTCAAACTGTAATGACTGTTAAAATAAACCATGCAACATTAAAAATTAGCAGTATTTGTTAGCTATGCTGGTGGCATGGCTATATGGGTTGCAGTGCCAGTCTTTTGTTTGGTCACTTTGGTATGGGAAATGTCTCTGCTGGATGAAGAAAGAAACAAAACTTTATACTGACATTCATGGTTCCCATGCAACTAAAGTCAATGGATTTTTGTAATCCTCATATTCAGGTTTGTCCATATTTTCCATAAAATCTTTTAACTCATATTCATATTCCATATTATAATATACAGTCTGTTGACAAGATTTCATGATTACATGATTGCCAAAATGGTCAGTATGGCATTACAGTGGCTACATCCATCTGCTACAGACAGTTTACTTCAGCTGATAGTCATTGCTTGTATTGAATGGAGGAAGTATTTTACGGACCATATACATGCCCTCAGGATTAATTTTGATCAATTTGGTGAGTCCCTCAGTTGCTCCATAGTACCAACATCATCAACAATTTAACATATGCTTTGGCTGAAACAGATATCTATCCATCCATCCATCCATCCATCTTGAACAACATTAAATGGGTTTTTTGTGGTGAACTGAATCAAAGCAAACAAATAATCAACTTTTTTATTTTTACTACTGAACTTAAGGCACAAATCCAATTTGCAGCAATAGCCACATAGCTCAAATGACTAAAATTAGATTATTCAAATCACACACTGTCTGGCATCATCAAATGGGTTTCTGGCAAACTTCTGGACTGTTTCAGTTCTGCACTCATATATTCATTCAGCATGAGATCAGAAGGCAGTCATGTGGAACACTAAAACCTTTGTCCATGGTTGCTCCATATATACTTGGGCTTGTTTTTGAACCCTTGGTTTGAACCTTCTGCTATCAGCCACCTGGGAAGTGAGTGACAGCTTTTATATGTAGTAACACGTGTAACTGATATGAGTTAATGTGACTCATCCAGAAATTGCACATTATTTTCCGCAACTCTGTTTCAGCGACGTCTCTCTGAGTCAAAAATAACTTTAATTTTCTTTAGCCTCTGGACTTAAAAACAAGTTGATTTCCATCATCTTTGGACAGCCCAGCTTATTAAGTAAAAGTTTCATTTGACAGAGCCAAACAAATTCACCAAAATCCACCAAAGTCATCATAAATGTTTTCATGGACAATTTCACAGCCATTTACTAGTCAATCATAATGTCGACCACTCTTCTTGTCGCAAGCCTCAGCAGTCTGATCCCTGAGTGACAACATGTTCTGGTTACATGAGCTGTACTGAGGCAGAAAAGGTCTCTTTTTCAGCCAGTTAACATTCATCAGTGTGTTGTTTCCAAGAAAAACCCCCATATCAGTCAAGTTCAAAACAGCGGCTTATTGCCATTGTTGGAGCCATCTTTGCTAACAGCTGTGCCATGTAAGTGCAGCACCTCATCACTGATTGTAGGCTTTAGTTTGGCCTTTAGTTGTTATCATTTGTTTCTTTCATGTGTAGTTGAGCAACAGTGAATGACGAGAAAAGCCTGTGTTACTCTTTAAGACTTTCAAATCGGATATGATTAAATGTATGTAAGGTTTGCATTTTGTTCATATCAGCTTGTCTCAACAAATCTGTAGTTCATGAGGCAGTCAGGGAATATACTGGAGCAAACACAAGAATTCTGGAGAAAATGAGTAATTTGTTATGATCAAAATAATTTTAGGCTATTATTTCTATTAAAAACTCAAGAAAACACGATTAATTCTGTCTTAAAATACTTTTTTCTAGGTTTGAAATCCAAACAATGGAATTCTGCCTATAGTAGTGGGGACATAGATTTTAATAGAGCTGAGGGGGTTTCCTATGTCAAAGATGGTTGGGAGCCAATGGTTTAGATGACAGTATAATAATGGTCATACGGCTGTGACCTCCCAAATGGATTCAGAGGTTATCCATGATTCACTCCAATAATGAGCCTCATCACTTAGGCTGTCACCCTCTCTCCTTTAAAGCCCCAGGCTAATATCTGCAGCCAGCAAAGCATGAAGGAGCAACATGAGTAGCAATTCCATGCAACACTGGCCAGTGTGATACATTACTGTAAGTGAATGAATAATTAGATACTTATTTTGCATAATATTGAAAGCACAATGTGCTGTTTTGTGACTAATGTAGGAGAAGAAGCGATGTGCATTGAATTGCTTTACACTCACTGGTACCACGTTCCATTTAATTTAAACCCATGTAGACAAACTTACATTGAAGTGTTTGTATTCAAAGGCTTTTTCTTTAGCTACAGCAGCAAGAGGGAGAGAAATCAGGCCTTGAATTCATAGTTCTTCAAAATTTCAAGTGCTTAGAAAATCCCAGTCATTCATGTTTGCTTCCTGAGTAATGTCTGTCATTTCAATCTGTCACTATAGCTTCTTCTTCTTTCGGCCACTCCTGTTAGTGGTCGCCACAGCTGATCCATCTCACCCCATCTCTTGCATCCTTTTCTGTCACACTGATCTCTGCATGTCCTCCTTCACTGCATCCATGAATCTTATTTGTGGTCTTCCTCTTCTTCATCCTGTCTGGCAGCTCCATCTTCAATATTCTTTCACCAGAGTATCCACTATCACTCCTCTGAACATGTCCAAACCATCTCAATCTTCCCTCTCTGACTTTATCTCCAAACCGTTCAAGCTGAGTTATCTCTCTGATGTACTCATTTCTAATCCTGTCCATCCTGCTCACTCCCAGTGAAAATCTCAGCATCTTCAATTGTGCCACCTAGAACTCTGCCTCCTGTCTTTTTGTCAGTGCCACCGTCTCCAAACTATACATCACAGCAGGTCTCACTGCAGTCTTGTAGACCTTCCTTTTCACTCTTACTGTCATCCTGATGCTCGTCACTTATTGCCTCTCTTGCGCACTGTCTGTTGTTTTAGATAGTTGACCCCAGGTAAGTAAACTCATCCACCTTCACTACTTCTACTTCTTACATCTTTACCATTCCACCTGCCTCCCTCTTATTCACATATGTATTCTGTCTTTCTTCTATTGACTTTTATTTCCCTTCTCTCTAGTGCATACCTCCACCTCTCCAGGCTCTCCTCTTCCTGCTCCCTAGTCTTACTACAGATGACAATGTCACCTGTGAACATCATAGTCCACAGACACTCCTGCCTGAACCCATCTGTCAACCTTTCCATCACCACTGCAAACAAGAAGAGGCTCAGAGCTGATCCCTGATGCAATCCCACCCCCACCTCGAGCCCATCCTACATTCCTACCGAACACCTCACTACTGTTTCGCTGTCCTCATACATGCCCTGCCATCCTCACATATTTCGCTGCCACCCCTGACTTCCTCATAAAATATCATAGTTCCTTTTTTGGCACCCTATCATATGCTTTCTCTAAATCCACAAAGACACAGCATAACTCCTTCTGCCCTTCTCTATACTTCTTTATCAGCATTTTCAGAAATATTGCATCTAATACTCTTTCTTAGCATGAAGCCATACTGCTGCTTTTTCCTAGCTTCAGCAACACTTTCCAGTATCTTAATGGTATGGCTCATCAACTTGAAATGTCCTGACTATATGATATGCACAAATAAGACTACAAAGCTTTCAGAAGCTTTGGCAAGACAGCTGTCTTCCTTTGGCTGGGAATTTTTACCTGTACAGCATGCATTACAGATGGCTCTTTGGTTCTTTTCTCTCCCTGCTGTTTCCTGAGTATTTTCAGTGTTTCTTAGAGGCAATCAGGACAGATCACAACCTATCCAGTTAGGTGAGCACTGCAGGGGCATAGTCTGCGGTATGAAGGGTCAGAGCCAGCACAACTGAAAAGCAGTGGCTCTTGCTGAAGGCCACACTGACGACCCCAAGGGCTGTAGGAAGGAAACAAGTGGTTGACTTCCTGCACCATGCTGGAGCAACTTAGTGTAAGCCTGCAAAATGGGAAACGGTGATAAACGTATTTGTATTTAATGTATCTACAGATATAATAAAGCATTGCATTCATTCTGATTGTACTGTGTATTATAGGGAATTCTGAATGTGTATTTAAAAAAAACTTGTGTGTACTTATTTTTAGTTGCTGAAAAGGCCACTAACAATTAACTGTTTAGATCTTATTACCATCACAAGATGATATATTGTTCATGGTTTGTCCATGATTTGTTTCCAGAAATGAACGGGCATATAGTATAAAATTTGTATCTGTAGTGAATGTTTGTTGATTTCTCACCTGGTAAATGCAGCAGGGGTGTTGAGGTGGTGAAACAGGGTGGGTTCACACAAAAGGGAGGAGCGTCGACACACACTCACACAGGACTGACCCAGTGGACCCAGGTGAACCCTCAGAGCACTTTTGGGTGGCCAAGTAGGGATAGATTTACTGCAGAAGTTCTTGAGCCAGAAAAAAAGGTGACAATGATTAGAGTTTGAACCAAGCAAGAACAGAAAAGTCTAATATCTAAAGCTGGGAAATGAGTAAAGGCCTGGAAAACAATCTTGACTGTCACTTTAAATCTGAATATGTCTGTCTAATGACTGCTATCCCAGATTATTACATATAGTACAGCATTACCTTTATTAAAATTTTCTTTAATTTTATAAACTAAGAAATCACTTAGGATTTCTTCCTTCCTTCCTATCATACTATACCACAGGTGGTTAAGATTTTTTATAAATTCCTCAGAAAGAGAATACAAGGGAGCAGCCGAAAGGTACATTCAGAAATGTATCATACTTTTAAAGCTTTGCATTACTACAAATAAATACACACTAGGCAACAGTCATGGGTAATATTCTGATGGATCCCAAGTGAGGAAAGAGTTGTTGATGTAAATTTTATGCAGATGAACTATGCCAGGACGGATAAGGAGTGACTATCTTGAGTGGTATGCTGAGTGAAATTCATTCATCTCTCCAGCAACCAAGCATAGAAACTGTGTCATTCTGGACAATTCTGTAGGTCAAAAGTTGGACTTGTATACCAGTGCAGGTGTGAGTAATGGGGTATGGTGGTCAGGGTGGTTGATGCGAACAGAGCTTTTAAATAGCTGTCTGAAGTACATCTCCTATCTTGGACTTGCAACTAAGGTTTGCTTTATTTATCCATAACGATAATTGATTGTTCCCTAAGATAACTTTGGGAAAAAACTGATTTTATTGCCGAAACTTTTGCATTCTTTTCTGCATATTATGTGCTTCTATTAAAGAGTTGGTAGAGAGATGCCAGTAAATAATGAGTCAGAGAAAGTGCTAAAGAGATGCAACAAAAGTCCTAACAGAGGCACAGAGGCATCAACAGATTAAACCAAAAAGTTTATAAGCTGAGATTTCCACACAGTTCATAACATATTGCATAAAACAGATCTATAACTGAAATTTGGTGGGGTATATTATGCCAGCTCTCTTTGCATCTTTGTACCTGGTGAGTGATGTAACCATGGACCCGCTTCAACATTCCCATACAAGTGAACTCTTGAGGAGTGAATGACTTTACCTGCAAAATCAGACACAAACACTTTTATTTATTTTGAGGAAAATAGTGTGTCTGCAGTTTTGTACAGTATATACAACTGAACTGTAATTTACTTTGTTCATCGGAAACTACCTCAGTTTTTAGAATAGCTCTGACTGCCTCCTGTATTTCGGTCCTGTTGGTCACATCCACAGTCCACACATAGGGTTTACCAATGAATTCCTCAGCATAAGGGTGCTGGGAGGAAATCTGAGATCCAAAATTATTTCTTGTTTTTAGATCTTTACTAATGCAACATTTATAATTCAACAATACAGTGACAATTTAATTGACACATAACATTTATTTTCAAGTTCTTTTTTCCCTGTTTAAAGGGATCACCTACCTGTCTGGTGGTGGGCTTGCCCTTGTAGAAGCCATTGTTGTCTGATGAGTGTGGAGGGTCAAATCTTGGCTGAAGAAAGACACAGCCCAGGCCTATTGCCTCAATAGGAGCTGGACCCTCATAGGGGAACCCGAGACCTACAAACAGCTGCAAAAGAAGAGGAAGGCAGCAAATGGAAGGCATCATTTTCTTTTAGTGAAGATCTATCATAAATTATGAACAAGGCAGTTATAATAATCCAAAAAATCACAACGTCATAGGTTCACTCCAGTAACTTAATTTAGATTTGGATCTCTAAACTAATTCTCTAGCTTTTTCTTGTTATACTGGGATAGCCTCTAATCTCACCTTGGCTGTGCGAAGAAGTTTTCCGAAGTTTTCTTGAGTAAGCAGTCCATGGTTTCTGATGAAACTGGGCAGATTTGAAGTGTGCCCTGGAGGCTGATAAATTGTGGCATGAGTCTCCACTTCCTCACTGATCACTTTCACATATTCATATTTACCCTGGTGATTATACACAGAGAAAAACAAAACATAGATGAGACACTGAGTACATGGAGTGCAGTGGTGTTCAAAATCAAAATATACATGTTTTCTTCTGTTATGTGGCGTTTTTTTTATCCATCTAGGTTACTTTGGTATAAGCTGGCCACCTTTGGAAATATCGGCTACAAATATATTTGCCTTCTCAAAATGGCACTGGCCTCGGGGCATTCAAAACTCCCAAAATTAAAAGTTTAAAAATAGAAATAACGATCCAGTTATCCTACCAAACTACATCCTGGTATCACTGTGCATTTAAATGGAAAATGCCAAATCTTACTGAGCACTCAAAGGTCTTTTTTTTATTTACTACAAGTCACATTCACAGGGGTTCAGTAGCTTGCCCAAGGACACTTTTACATGCAGACTGGAGAGGCCAGGGATCAAACCATTGATGTTGCCTTGGTGAACAACTTGTTCCTCCTTCCTTCCTACCTCCTGAGTCACAGCCACCCCAGAGTGATCTACCAGTCACAGAAGGCTCATTCTCATGACAGTGTGACAGTACACAGTAGTAATATTCCTTGTCTGAGCTGTAATGTTGAAACACTTTCTTTGGCTGCAGCTTGGTATAAAAATATCATTATTTTTAGAAGCTTCGAGGACAGTGAGGCAGATAGCATCTAGTACCATTGTACTCAAGAGAAGGTGGACATATTTTACAGTCAATATCACACCATTTGCTGCTCACACCTATCTACATAAGTAAATAGTACTGCAATTCCAATTAAAAACAATATTTGATTTTGGGGTGAATTTTCTTGTACAGACGTACAGAGATACAAGTTTTTTTATTTGTGTTTTTTGTTTGTTTTGGTTTTTTTGTTTTGTTTTTGGTTTTAGTGGATTTTTTGTTTTCTGGGGGGTTTTTTGCAAAATCATTATCATATAAAATCTTGTAGTACTGGATTTTACCATACAATGTGTTGTGAATGTATGTCTTCTTACATACACTTTACAAAAGACTACAAATGTATTGGGCCATGCATTTTAATCACTGAGTTCTGGTATTTCACTCAGTTCTGTTGCCAGAGGTGCATAAAATCAAGCACCTAGCCATACAGTCTGTCCTTACAGACATTTCTGGAAGAATGGGTTGTTCTAAAAAGCTGATCACTGATTTCAAGCATGGCCCTGTAATAGGATCTCACCATTGCAACAAGTTAGTTTATGAAATGTCTTTCGTCCTAAATATTCCACCATCAGCTGTGAGTGGTATTATTGCAAAGTGGAAGCATATAGACACCACAGCAACTTAGCCATGAAGTAGCAGACCACTTAAAGTTACAGAACGGGGACAGCAAGTGCTTAGGAGCATGGTGTGTAAAAGTCACCAATGTTCTGCTGACTCAGTAACTGCAGAGTCCCAAACCTCCTCTGGTATTAACAGTTGTATGCAAGCCTTACATCACCAAGCAGATTCCCAAGTGTCAGACGGTGCAGTCTGAAGTATGCCACCACTGGACTCTGAGGCAGTGGAAACATATTCTGTGGAGTGATGAATCAGGGCTCTCCATCTCAATCTAATTAATGATTCTGGGTTTGGCAAATGCCAGGACAACATTACATGCCTGACTGCACTGAGCCAACTGTGAAGTTTGCAGGAGGAGGGATAATGCTAGAGGCCCCTTTTTCTGTAGTTGGCCTGCAACCTGTTGTTCCAGTGAAGGGTAATCTTAATGCTTCAGCTTAGAGAAGACTTTCTGTTCCAACACGTCTGTATCCAAGTACACAAAGCAAAGTCCATATTGGCATGGTTGGATGAGTTTGGTGTAGAAGAATTTGACTGACCAGCACAGATGCCTGATCTCAACCCTATCCAACACCTTTGGGAAGAACTAAAATGGAGATTGTGAGCCAAGCCCTTTCATCCAACAGAACTCTTAACAGACACACTCAAAAATCTGGTAGAAACCCTTCCCAGAGGAGTGGAAACTTCTAGCTGCCAAGGGGTAACCAGCTCTGTATCAGTGCCTACAGATTTAGAACGTGATGCCATAAAAGCTCTTTTAGGTGCAATGTGTAGGTACCAATACTTTTGTCCATATATAATACTTGTACTATACTCTTTTGGTCATCATACCTTCCACATGTAGTCCTGTTTTCCATAGACCACTGCTATCCTGTCTTTCTTGTAGCTCATTGGTTTGAGCTTCTTGTCCTTCCTCACCGCCTCTTCACTCACAAAGCCCAGGAAGGAATTATCAGGAGTATGAGCTGGAGACAACAGAACATAGAGATGTTAGATGAAATGTAATAGTAAGTCTGTATGTGTCTCTACTTGTGTTTTTTAGTTACACTTCTTTTGACAATGACAAAACTTCTCCCTGAATCAGTGGTTATTTTAACTAAAATGTGATCAAAGAAGTTGAGCACTCTTGCATCTAGCTTCAATGAAGATAACATAAAGAATAAGCTGAGTGAGAGATATGTGATGGTTATCATTACTGAGGACACATATTAAGACTGCAGCTGAATAACAGTTTATATTGAAATTCTGCGAGAGAGGAAAAACATGCTGTGCAGCATAAATCAACTGCTGAAGGAAATGAGAGGTCCACATATATAAGAGGGTTAGGTGTTTAGATAGGCAGCTGCCACCCTGCTGCCCTCTGACACACTGAGGTAGGTGTGAGAGATGAGTATTTACTTTAAAAGGAATGTGCCAGCAAAGGTGTGTGTTCAAACATCGATTTGTAACCTTTGCATGTGTGTGTGCTGTCCTCAAGATACTTGTTTAAAAGACCTTTGCCAAATCTCCCCTCATTCACCCTCCACAGAATTTCCTGCTGGCTCCTTTTCAGCTTCACTTGTCTCCAACGTCTGTCTAGGTTCACTGCTTCACACACACCTATCAGATTAGCAGTGATATGCAATGAAACGCTGGTATGATCATGTAGCATGTGGGGGTTTGGAGAAAAGCTGGGAAAGGATGAAGTGTCTATTGGTTTCTTGGTTTCAGTGTTTTTGCTGCATGTTTACAGTTCGTGTTTCCTGTAATCCCTCAATTGACTATTTTCCTCTGCACTTTTGCAAAACAGAAGCATAAACACTTGAACATTCTCAAGCTTCTTTCTTTTCTTTCTTCTTCCTGTGTCTTTCTTCTGTTTTTTTTTCTCTCTTTTGGTCCTTCTCACATCCTCAACCAACAGCCCCCTTTCAGCAGGACAAATAAACAGTGTTCCAGGCTGAGGGATGAAGAGTGGCTCTCGGCCCAGTGCTTCCAGCTTGTCTCCATCTCCCGGCAGGGTGGGAAAGATGACAAGGAGAGGTGTTGGAATGAAAGCTCCGTCTGGGCACAAAGTTTATTTAACCTCAGCTATTAATCCGCTCATTGTAAGGACACTTAGAGGGGTGTCCAGGAGACATATCTAAAGTGCATTTTTTAATCATTTCATGCACAGGAACATATATAAAAATCAACAGGCATGCAAAAAGACTTACGGAACATAGTCATGAACTGCAGAGGTTGAAGATCCCAGCTGCCCCACAGTGTTTTATAACCATGGCTACGTGCATATCTCGCAAAGTTAAAAGCTGGTTCAGTGCCAAATGAGTCCAAGATTCTAAAGCGGCACCTAGAAAGATTTTTAAATTGTTTGTCACAAACTTGTAGATATACTAATTTACTACACCTTTTGGCATGTAAAGCTGCTGTCATTATGTGACTTATCAGTTATTATTTATTTTTAAAATCTCACTAGGCCTTGAATGTGCTCGGCAAGCATCATGGCCAATAAAAATTGGAGAAAGCAACATGTAAATATTTAATTGACTGTGTGATCTCACAGTTTTTCTGCTTCACATTAAAACAATATTTCACTAATACATGCTGCAAGGAAGTGCCACATCAGTTAAACTTTGTGGTATGCAATGAAAAGTGACTTTTTGTCACAAAAATCTTGATAAAACCATACACAAACTATACTTCCATGCAAAATACTATCTTTTAGGCCTTATTATGGTTCTGAAAATTGTGTTTGTACTGGTAATGCTGGAAAGCCAGTCCCATGGCTCCTTGGAGCTGAGCAAGGCCATGATAGTCAGTATAGATGAGTTCAAAGTTGAGGGGCCTTTGGATTGGACAGTTGCCTCTGCCTGGAGCAGCACCTATCAAGCTGAATATGTCACAAAAAACACAAGTCAGATTCTAGAAAGGATATGAATAAAACTGTTTGCTTCTGTCATCGCTGCAGTATAAACTTCTCATAGACAAGTTGGACTGATAAACACAAGAATTTACAGCATGATTCTGTTGGCTTTAACATCTATAACTACATCAAATCTCATTGATGCCAGATGTTTAAATGCTGTTCAATCGAGTTTGCTAATAAAATACCATAAAATGCTTAATTCCAGTAAAAATAAGTAGAGGTAGTAACCTGTGGAGTTGACGCTGTGAGGTGCTGAAGGTCAGGTTGTGGCCCAGAATTGTCAGACAGGCACTGAGGTCAGCCCACTGGACAAGTTCTCCTAAAGGACCACCTCTTTCCACCATTACCTCAAAATGCTGGCCAACACTCCCAGCCAGGGCACCGGGATAAAGCAGCACCTAAAGCATAGGAGGTTTTAAAGGCTAAAATCCTCTTTATAATAATTTAAGCTAGAGCTGCCAAGCTGGAGGAAAAAAGGAAAACCACAAAGAAGGTTCTTGGAGGTAATAAACAAGGGCATGCAGAATGGTGTGATGCAAGGTATAGGGTCAGATGGAGGCAGAAAATCTGCTGTGGAGACCCCTAAAGGGAGCAACCAAAAGAAGAATAAGATATAGCATAGAAAATGATATAGCTTAATAATGTTTCATTAATACATATACCCTCATCTGTGTTGAAACTGTCTTATTGCTGCTCTCCTTCATTCTCAGACCAGCCTGTATCCACCGCTCAGACATTCTTTCCACTCTGGACCGGATAAACTTAACTGCCGAGCTGCTGTTGTTGCTAATCACCTCATACAGTGGGCGCAGACTTTTACGTATTTCAGCCTGCATAAGATTATGAAATGAAGTCAGTGCAAACACATTAACAGACAATGATACTTGTCCATCAAAACCATACCTTCTTCGTATGAGCATGAGGTTTCTGATGCCATGGCAGCGCAGAATGGTTTCTCCCATCATGAGGGGGACAAAAGTCCTCGATCTGGCTGAGGTAAGTCAATATGGAGCAAGTGGTACCATTCACTCCATAAAATGCATAACAGGGGTCTGACTGCCACTGGGCCCGCAGGAACTGCCACAGAGACACATTTTGGTTATGTAAACTCACAGAAAATGCAGATAAGCTTTGCTGCTCTATTATATAAATGTGCATGCTATAGAGTACAGTCATGTGAAAAAGAAAGTTTCCACAGAAGTCTATGTGGTACTGTGAAAAACAAAGTGCACTTTACTACTTCCATAGAAATTAAGAGGGTAAGTAGCAGCCAGGTGCTGCTAATCACATGACCTTGATTGATTAATCATCAGTCAATGTGACCACCTCTGTGAAAGCAGAGGTTTGGACACCTTGCTGGTCTGGAACATTCAGGTGTGTGTTAGCACAATGTCATAATCATGGTGGCAGAGGAGTGATGACTTGGGCTTGTTTTCCAGCCATAGGATCTGAGCGTCTTGCAGTCATTGAGTCAACCATCAACTCCTTTCCATACCAAAGTATTCTAGAGTAAAATGTGAGGCCATCTGTCTGACAGCTAAAGTTTGGCCCAAACTGAGCTATTCAACAGGACAATGATCCCAAGCAAATCTACAACAGAATGGTCAAGGTGTTGCAAAAACACTGTGGTGGAACCATAAGACAGCTCTGCATAAACAAATGTCCACAAATCCTAATTAACCAAAGCAACATTGTAAAGGAGAGAGAGCCAAAATTCCTCAGTGATGATGAGATAGACTGATACAAGTCATATGAAAAATGATTACTTTAAATTACTGCTGCTAAAGGTGGTTCTACAAGCTAGTGGAGCTTGGGATATACTCAGTTTTTCACAGGACTGCAAAAAGTGTGAAAACTTTCATTTCCACATGACTGTAGGTGCAGTAATTTCAAAATATTAATCCCATATCCACTTCCAAATTACTCACATACTCAGACCTAAATGTTAAAGTCAAGGTAGTCACTTCAGTATAACAATGAAGTTAATGCTACCACACATTTTCACCCTCTCACCTCCACTTTCTCCGCACACAGTGGATATGCAGGATCCACTGGCACCTCACACTTCTCGTTGGGCCCTATAGGGTAATATATCAGCCGTCACACATTTTTTTCTTCACATGGCATTTTCAATCACATCATTATTCTACAATTCCAGCGTCAGTAACAAGCCATACACTGGAGAGTCACCTTAACGTGGCTAATAAGGAACCGTGAACAATAACTTTGAAATACAACCTCTTGACTGAAATGGGCACAATGAATAGCAGCCATCAGCAGGATGTGTGGTGCTGCCGTGCCTGTAAGGGGCATTAGAGTAGAGGCCGTGTGTTCTCAGAGGCCCTTTCCCGTAAGCCCCCCACCATCTCTAGCCAATGTCAATCAACTGGAATGAACGCACACACACACCTGACCCACCTGCCTCCTACCAAACATTCCCATTTACAATGCTAGCCTTTGCCAAAATACACAGTCCTTAACTGTGTAAAACAACCTAGTAAAAAGGGAAAGAGAGAAAAAAAGATAAGAAAACTTGTAAGGCAGAGCTGAAGCGTGAGCACCTAAAAACAGTGATATGCTATATGAGCACAGCAAAAAGAAAAAAGTCCCCCTACTGCAAAAACAAGAGTATGAGTAGACAAGTTGGTGAAAGGACTCCTGGGTAATTCAGACATATTTTATGAGTGTGAGGTAATGTGTGAGGAAGAGGGTGAGGGGCGAACAGGCTGGTATTGGGGGACTGTGTGTCTGTGTGTATGTGGGTGGCATATGCGTACATACTGCATATGTATTCATGTCCACAGAAGCATGTCTACACACATATGCATGGGATGGTGTCTGTGTGGCCTTAACTATATGAATTCCCTTTTTCAAATATAGGAAAGGGAGTGTGCACTGCCCATCCCAGACACACACACACACACACACACACACCCAAACAACAGTTCGCGTGCCAACTAGCGTGCGTAACCCGACTCTCACCTGACACCTCACAGACGGGTTGTAACATAGATGTAAACTTTTTTCCTCCCTCCCTCACCATTTGATTGGTGCTGGCTCTGTGGGACTTGTTAAACTTCTATTCAAGGACTTCGTCCCCCATAACCACCTGCACACACTAACCTTTAACCCCACCATTCACACCTTCTATTATCACAGCTTGTTAATTTCACTGTGTGGTTAACCTTTTCTAAGGCTATGAACCATGCATTTGGCTCAGAGGATCATGCTTGCACTGCAGGCAACCACAGAGAAGTGTGCAACCAGCCAATTACTGAAGCTGGAGGAAAGGGTGCACTTATTTGCTGTAGACAAAGCAGATTACAACTCCTAAAAATGTAAAAGCTGTATCTTAATGAGCTGCTTTTAGTAAAGGACATCATAAAATTAAGGTTGAATTAGGCAACATTTATATGTTAATATGGCCAGCCTGTTTGTGTAAATCTCAGTGAGACCCAGACAAATTTTATCTGCAGATTTAACTGTTGTTTTTTTTTTACTTTGGTACCATTTTATACAGGCAATTTACACATTTTGAGGTTAAAAGAGGCTAATACATACATTAGAAAAAATTATGGTAATTCGTTGGATTTGCAAGTTAGAGCAACCCACCAGGTCAACTGTTTTGTATCTAGCTAAGCATTTTTCTGTTTTTGATTTAGGAATTTCTGCTTGCTATTTTCTGCAGATAAGCTTCAAGTACTAAGACAGTTTTGGGTGGTCTTGCATACACAGTATGTCAAAGATCTCCATGCAGACTTTCAGTTATGTTGAGCTCAGAGAACAGCTTGCCTTTCTTGGCAGATGGCACAGTTTATTTTATCAGATGTTTTTTTATTTGTTTTGTTTTGTTTTTCAAATGTACTTTGGGCGATTGTGGCTAGATGACTCCATCAGAACATTATCTGTCCCTCAGCAGACTATAGTTTATCTAGATGTTGCTTTACATTGTTCAGACAGGACTTTTGTGATGAGGTAAGATTTCACATAGAAGCTGTGAATGAATCAGTGTTGCGCAGTGTAACAGGGTGTCAGCTAAATTTTCCTTTTTACTTTCATGTAGGGGGTTTGCTTTGCCTTTCAGCCCTGCAGAAATAGAGTTTGTTCCAAAAGTTTTCTCCTAGATCTCGTCTTGAATACCACAGTCGCCCCTTCTTAATGACATTTTCTACAGAAACTGCAAGCTGGAAGTGCTTTTCATGCTTGTTTTGTACTGGATTGCTTAATTTTTACATTCTCAGTTTTCTGCTAAAAGCAGCCCGTGGTTACCACAAGGTTTAGATTCAGACCATTTATAAGCTTTCAAGCTGTAATAAGCAGAAAATTCCTGAACACAAATGTTCGTGTATGTATTTACTTTTGTAGAAAGGGTGATTTTTTAATGTCTGTCTGTTTGATGTTGGGGTTGTATTGACTCTATTTTTATTTCAATAACCACCGCTAAAAAATATGTCATTTGTGCAGGGGTGCCCAAACCATCACATGCAAGTTTACATTTCCACCCACAGGAAATAACAAATCCAAACTGAAGAATGAAATACAAAACTGTCTCTTGAAATTCAGAGAAAAGTAAGCACACATGGGAAGTTTTTTCCAGTCTCTTCATTTTAGTTTCCTTCACAGAATTTAAAAATCAAGGTTGGTAATTGTGAACATAATGTATGTCATGATATGCCATTTTAGTGATAAAAATCTGAACTTCACCTGCGTGTGGTCTGTGGTCATCATGAGGTGCTGGAGTTTGAGCCTGATGGTGGTGTTGGTATTGACGGCTGAGCTGATCAATCCTCTGCAATACTGTCTTCAGCTCTCTTTCTACCAAGTGAGCCAAGCCTTGCTGGTCCTGCCTAAAGCTAGAAAACAAGCAGAAACCCACAAGTACCCACACAAATGCACCATAAGTCATATCAGTATTTAAAAATACTGAGATCCATATGTCAGTTGAATACCTCTGCAGTAGCAAAGTGAGATTATTTCTGGTTAGCTGGGTGACATCCTTCTCTCTGTTCAACCGCTGTACCTGAGTACTCAGAGCCTCCAAACGAAGAGCTAGCCTACGAAAGCCAAGACCATGCTGACCTGTGATTTAAAGTATACAGAGCTTAGTATGTCATATGTTGTACCTTCTACCATAATGAATAAGTGGTACTACTAAATCATAGCAAATCTTGGCACCATGCAAAAAAATCTTTTTTCTTTACATGTGTGATAGGAGCAGCATTGGACACATGTCCCGAGCAAGACTTGCATGCTAGAAAGCTTCCCCAATCTATAAGATGTTTCTCTTCTGTCTTCTCCTACAACAGTCATCTATCATCTAACACAGTGTTTATTTGCTCGTTTTTTGCACAATAAAGGTAAGCAAAAGGGATACCAAGTGTGTTAAAACGTGACTCAAAGGTTTCCTGACCAAGCAACAGTAAGTGACAAGTTGGAAGTGAGACCGGGCTCTCTTTGTGAATATTTACACTTTAATTGTCGGAGCTCAAAATGCTGAGTTCATATGTCTGTTGCACGACCCAATTTTGGTCAAACTTTAGCTGTCAGACAGCTGGCCTCATATTTGACTCTAGAATACTTTGGTATTCAGTTCATGGTCAACTCAGTGACTGTAAGGTGTCCTGGTCCTGTGTCTGGAAAACAAGCCCAAATCATCACCCTTCCACCACTGTGCTTGACAGTTGGCGAGAGGTGTTTGTGCTGCCAACCTAAACTGCCCTTTTTTAAAGAGAAGAGGCTTTCTCCTAGTAACCTTTCCAAACAAACCATAATTGTTCAGTATTTTTTTAAATTGTACTATCACAAACTTTAACATTTCACATTCTAACTGAGGCCTGTAGAGTCTCACATGTAGTTCTTGGGGTTTTTGCAATTTCTCAGTCTGACCTTGGGGTGAATTTGCTGGGACATGCACTCCTGAGAAGATTGGAGCATTGTGTTAATGCACACCTGAGTACTCCAGACCAGCAAGCTGCTAAAATATCTGCTTTTATAGAGGTGCACACACTGGCTGATGATAACTTAATCAATGTCATTTGATTAGCAGCACCTGACTGCTATTTACCAAGACTGTACATCTTGCTGGTTGACCGAAGAAGGTAAGTTCCAGTGATCTTTTTAATGGTTGCAGTTATAACAAGTTAAAATATGAAATGTCTACCTCTTGAGTTTGCCCCTGGAATAAAGTGTCTGTGTGACCTAAACCAAGAGTGTTCTGTCATGGTACGCCATGCTGGGAGTGTGGTGTGGACCCAGATGCAGGACCGCTGAGACAACTGAGGATTATGAGGCTTTTTATTTTGCCGAAAACAAGAGAGATACAAAACCATGAAATTGCTGGGAGCACGAGAGGGTGGCACACGGGGGGAAAACCAGTACGACGCGACAACGAGAAACACAGAAGATGAGACTTAAATACACAGAGACTAACCAATGAACACACGACAGGTGGACAGGGCGGGGGAGACCTAACAGGGACAACCAATGAGGGGAAGACAAAAGAACAGGGGCGTAACTAGGGTGCACGAGACAGGGGGAACAAAACCGGGAACACGACAGACTACCAAAATAAGACAAGACTAGACGCAGACAGAGACGAAGACCACTAACAAGGGAAACAGGCAAGGCATGGGGTAAAAAAGGAACAAACAGAACTCAAAAGCAGGACACAAAACCCTAACCAAA
>VUQH01082150.1:13012-27551 GCA_015106775.1 Etroplus canarensis | reverse complement strand
ATAATATTATAAATTGTATTGTGCTAGCTGTTACGGTCGGTGGAGGAGAGATGATGTGGGGTTGTTTTTCTGAGGTTGGCCTGGGCTTCTTAGTTCCAGTGAAGGGAAATCTTCATGCTTCAGTTCACCAAGACATTTTGGACAATTCAATGCTCCAACTTTGTGGGAACAGTTTGGGGAAGGCCCTTTTCTGTTCCAGCATCACTGTACCCCAGCGCACAAAGCAAGCTCCATAAAGGCATGATTGGATGAGTTGGGTTTGGAAGAATTTGACTGGCCCACACAGTGGTGTCACTCCTGTCAGCTCAGAACAGGAAACTGAGGCTACAGCTCACACAGGCTCACCAACACTGAACAACAGAAGATTGGAAAAACATCTCCTGGTCTGATGAGTCTCCATTCCTGCTGCCACATTCAGATGGTAGGCTCAGAGTTTGGTGTGAACACCATGAAAGCATGGATCCATCCTGCCTTGTCTCAGTGGTTCAGGCTGCTGGTGGTGTGATGGTGTGGGGGATATTTTCTTGGCACACTTTGGGCCCCTTAGAACCAACTGAGCATGGTTTAAAGCTCACAGCCTACCTGGGTATTGTTGCTGACCATGTCCATCCCTTTATGACCACAGTGTACCATCTTCTGATGGCTGCTTCCAGCAGGATAACACACCATGTCACAAAGCTCAGATCATCTCAAACATGACAATGAGTTCACTGTCCTCAGATGTCCTCCACAGTCAGCAGATCTCAGTCCAACAGAGACCTTTGGGATATTGACATGACAGCATCACACAGTTGCTGTCATGTCAATATATAGGGACATCTCTGAGGAACGTTTCAGGAACTTCTTGGATCTGTGACACCACAAGTGTTAAGGCAGTTCTGAAGGCAAAAGTGGCTTCAAGCAAAATCAGCATCTGACCTCTACTTCTGGATGAATGGCCAAAAATTCCCACAGTCGCACTCCTGTGGAAATTTTTGCGCTGTGGTTAAGGAGGTAGATCGGGTCATCTTCCAACAGGAAGGTTTGTGGTCCCTGGCTTTTCCAGTCTACATGCTGAAGTGTCCTTGGGCAAGACACTGAACCCCAAATTGTTCCCGATGCATCCATCTGAGTGTGAATGTATGTCTGATAGTTAAATGTGTTTAAAGATATAGAATAAAGCACTGTATGAACGTGTTTGTGAATGGGTGAATGAGGCTTGTAGTAAAAAGCGCTTTGACTGCTCAGTTACAGTAGAAAAGCGCTATATAAGTACCAGTCCATTTACCATTTACTCCAACATCTTGTAGAAAATCTTCCCAGAAGTGCGGAAGCTTTTCTAGCTGCAAAGTGGGACCAAGTCCATATTAATGCCTATAGATTTAGAATGGGAGGTCAGAAAAACTTCTGTAGATGGAATGCGGATGTGTCCTGATACTTTAGTCCATATAGTCTGTGTGCTCAGACTTATTTGCATTTCTTTTTTTATTTATAGAGATATTTTTAGTTATTATAATTATCTTAAAATTGTCATTTTTATTTTAAGCTTGTTCAGTTCTGAAGCTGAATAATCAGGCCAAAGCTTAATAAGCACCAGGAAGCTGCAGTTCCTCTAATGTCCACTAGAGACTGGGTCCAGCTGCGAGTCAGTCCCCATAGATTTCCATATTAAAATGTTAAGATTTACAGCAGAAATAACCATGTTTACAGCCTGATATAAACACTTTTGGTCTCCATAGCTAATTTCCCCCTTTATAACAACTGTGTGTGTGTGTGTGTGTGTGTGTGTGTGTGTGTGTGTGTGTGTGTGTGTGTGAATGTCTTTGTAACTCACCTATTTAAATTTCAATAAGCCTTAAAATTTGCTTTAATAGGGGCGTGGTCTCTTTGACTGACAGGCTTCATGGAGACCCTAAACAGGAGCGTGTGCTGCTGGTGCCTTTTGGAGCATTTCTAATGATATGATTGGCTGTGAGGTTAAAGAAGTCTGAGCTACAATAAACGACAAACTCACAGCCCCGAAGGCGACAGACAGCATCGTCTGCATCCTGCCGTCCTCCAGCGTCCCCACCACGCCTTTCTTGTACATCAGCGCGCCGCCGGCCAGCGTCCAGAACTTCACGTGTTTGATTCCCACTGATACGAACTGAGAGTCTGAGTCCGGCCGAAACTCCACCACAAAGATCCGGTCCGGGTGTCCGGCTTTACTGCACACTCTGGATCCTTCAGCGGAGAGACACCTCTGTTATACTGTCACTCCATAAAGTACATTTGATAAGATTTAAGCTCAGATTTTTTTAACTTTACTGATCTTCGTTTGATATTCTTGAATTAATTTCTGGGAGGTAAATCACATCTTGATTGCATCTTCTTTCCTGCAGAAACCCTTTCATTTCTGCATTATTGCTAACTTTACTATCTATCCTACAACAGCGTATCAGGACCAGTCAAAGTTCAAATAAAATCCTAAGAAAAAACTTTTAATTTATGATCAAAACAAGTCTTGAATTTATGAGAAAAAATTGGCAAATTTGCTAGAAAAAGGTGGTGAATTTACAGAAAAGTGTCAAATTTAAAGTGAAAAAATTCAGTAATTTAGAAAATTTAGGAGAACAAAATGAAAATTTATTGAACAAAGTGCCAAATTTACAGGAAAAAAGGGGAAAATTTACATGGAAAATGCACAAATTTACAAAAATTTACAAGAAAGAAGTGACAAATTTAGGGGCAAAACTAGGCAAATTTACAGTAAAATATGGCATTTTAATTTACCCCCAATTCACTCATTTCCTTAAACTTTGAGGCCCCAATCCTGACCTTCCTGCCAGCGCCACACAGTGATGGTGTGTTCAGGTTCCACTCCGACAGACAGCAGCAGCTTCCCCGTGGCGCTGAAGTTTACGTAGCCGACACCTTTGGTGTGCGGACAGCGGAGGATGGACAGAGTCTGTTTGCCCATCGCATCCCACACATGGATCGAAGGAGTCGTGCCTACGTGGAGATGGAGTCAAGTTTTGATCAACATTAACAAGTGTTAGCAGGACCACAGTATCAGGGAAAAACACAACAGCAACAGAGCAGACAGAGGGGTCGGTGCAGCCGACAAACACCCTGAAAACCAGACCGGCACCAAACCTGACCATGGGGTTTGGTCTTATAGTTCACCTCCTCATCCAATCAGTGTTTCAGTTACTGAGGAACTTAGTGAGACTTGATGATGTAATGCTTTATTAATGCAGCCCATAATTTTCCTCATAATTAAAAAAAAAAAAATCAGCTGCTGTTAGAATAAATTGCAGGATAATTTTGAGGAAGTTCTACGCTGATTGGTTCTAATTACAGTCCACTCCAAAAGTATTGGGACAACAAGGCTGAGTACAATTGTGTATGGGATCAAAAAAAGAACATGGGAAGAGAGATCAGTGTTGTTTTTTTTATTCCCTTGTATTTACATTTACATATGTTAAACAACAGAACAGGAAACCTTTTCTATCAAACCACCCAGTTTTTACAGTGGGCATAAGTATTGGGACATGACAAGTGACAGGTGTTCCTTCTTACACAGGCATTTAATTTAAACTCATAATGCGTCACATATTTAAAATTAAAAGTATATGCAAAGATTGTTTAAACAATATTTGACTAAAATATTTGTTTAATATTTTAAAAATTTCAACAAATGTTAAGAAGCTGCCTGAAAATTATTGGAAATATATTCATTAAAATCCCCCCAAATTTTGAAATAATTATTTAAAACAAATATTCATAGTTGTAAATATTAAAAGGCTAAAAGTTATGTGAAAATAAAAATACAAAAAATACCAAAAAGGACAATTTGAAAAGTCTGAAAAATGTTAATACACTGGAGTAACACTGTCCGAGAAATATTAACCGAATCTCCAAAAATATTTAAAACTCTTTTAAAAAAAATATATGAATAAAAGGTTTAAAATATTCAAATAAAATCTGTGATCTAAAATAAAAAAGAAATCTGAAAAAAAAAATCTTAGTATATTTTTATATTTAAAAAGTGCAATAATTACTGTATTGTCTGTTTTTTCTGAAAAATTTTCATGAAAACCCTCCAAAATATTTGAAAAATTAATAATGAAAACACTATTTTTTTCCAAGACTTTAAAAAAAAGCTAAAAATAATGAAAATATTTAATTTTTAATGTAAACTGCTTGAAATTGTTTTAAAAGTGTTATTAAATCTACTAAAATATCAATAAATTGTATAAAAATGTGTTTTATATTCTGACCTTTGATAATTAGAGCCAAACTATGTAGAAATCCTGAATTTTTTTTCAGCCAAACAGCAGCTAATTCTTCAGTAAAATTTGATGGAATTTTCCCAGCAGAAAACTCATTGGTAAAATGAATGGTATGAAGAAAAAGTTAGGAGGTTTCAGGTTTTCCGGCTTTCAAGGGGTTTGCTGTGATGGGGAAGGCGGTGTGGTTCATTTTGGGTTTACCTGGGAGTTCAGTGCCGTCACCTGAGGTGTTGTGAGAGCGGTGGTGACAAATGAGGCCAGCCAAAACACACAAACATAAAAAAACAATAACAAAAAGATACATGAAAACCTGCAGTGAGTCGTTTCAAACAGGCAAACGTCAGCAGAAACACCACAGAAAGAAGCTGTTTTACATATATAGGCAAATGCACCACCTAATTTATACTGCTTTTATGTGGAGTTTCTTTTATATTTTGGGCACCTTCTCCTAATTTTTCATTGTTTAGCTGCTGTCGTTGGTTGCATTATGTTTTGATACAGTAGATATATAAAGTGAAGCTAATACTTTGTTGAAGCACCTTTTGCTTTAATTACACCTTTTCAGTCTTTTTGGGTACGAGTCGATCAATATTTACTCTCACTTCCTTGAAAAAGTGCTCCAATATGAAATATTGTTGGTCTGAAACCACCAGCTACTCCCTCCCTCTTACCCTTATGGTCCCACAGCCTCCTCCTGTAACCCCCAGGCTAATGGCAGTCTTCACACCCTCCATCTTGACACCTCTACCCCTCCCCCACCCGTCACTTTTACTGCTGACCAGATCCAGAGACAGTTTGAGATTCCACTCAGGCAAGCGTGCGGGCCCTGATGGTGTAAGCTCCAGTGTCCTCAAAGTTTGTTCCCCCCAGCTTTGTGTAATAGTACATCACATGTTCTAGATGAGTCTTAATCTGCAAAAGGTCCCCATGTTGTGGAAGAGGTCGTGCCTGGTGCCTGTGCCTTGTTGTCACACCCCAGTGACCTTAAGGACCACAGACCTGTGGTACTTACATCATACATCATGAAGACCCTGGAAAGACTCATCCTGGACAAGCTCCAGCCCATGGTCAGTTCGTCTACCAGTCCATACTTGGAGTTGAGGATGCCATCATCTACCTATTCCACAGTGTCTACACCCACCTGGACAAGCCACTGAGCACTGTGAGGGTCATGTTCTTTGACTTCTCCAGTTCATTCAACACCATCAGGCCAGTTCTACTGGGTGAGAAGCTGACAGTGATGCAGGTGGATGCCTCCCTTGTGGTCTGGTCACTAAAAAACTGGTTGTGGACATCAGAAAGACCA
Organism: Etroplus canarensis; assembly: GCA_015106775.1. Lineage (NCBI taxonomy): Eukaryota > Metazoa > Chordata > Actinopteri > Cichliformes > Cichlidae > Etroplus > Etroplus canarensis. The sequence continues at coordinate 21,992 of VUQH01082150.1, read as the reverse complement.
GAACACCAGTTACCCCTGTTTCCATCCATGGGGTCTGTGTGAAGATGGTGGAGGACTACAAATACCTCGGTGTTCACATTGACAATAAACTGGACTTCATTAAACACACAGAAGACATCTACATCAAGGACCAGAGCTGTCTCTGTTTTCTGAGACAACTCAGGTCCTTCAATATCTGCCGGATGATGCTCAGGATGTTTTATGAGTCTGTGGTAGTCAGTGCCATCCTCTCTGCTGTAGTGTGCTGGGGCAGCAGACTGAGAGCAGAGGATACCAACAGACTCAACAAACTGATCAGCAAGGCCAGTGGGTGTGGAGCTGGACTCTCTGACAGTGATGTCAGAGAGCAGGAGGCTGTTCAAGTTAAGGACAATGTTGGACAGTCCTTCACAGCCTCTCTATAACGTGCTGGACAGACACAGGAGCACGTTTAGCAGCAGACTCATTCCACCACGAGGCTCCACAGAACGCCACAGGAAATCATTCCTACCTGTGACATCACACTGTATAACTCCTCCCTGTGACACCTTTACAGTGTCATATTGTAAATAACCCAATTAATACAGATAGATTTATTTGTGTATTTATTTTTTATCATATTTCTTACCTCTCAAATTTATATCTACTGCCTTTACAGTTTATATTTATTTATATATAATTAAGCATTTGTGATGAAATACAGTTTTTAAATTATTCTGATTCTGATTCTTCAGGTCACCCTACAGATGTTCAGTTGGATTTAGATCTGGGCTCTGACTGGGCCATTCCAAAACTTTCATTTTCTTCTGGTGAAGCCATTCTTTTGTTGGTTTGGATGTATGTTTGGGGTCATTGTCATACTGACAGGTGAAATTCCTCTTCAACTTCAGCTTTCTAGCAAACATCTGAAGGTTGTGGGCCAAAATTGATTTAGTATTTGGAACTGTTCATAAGCCACTTCACTTTGACTAAAGCCCCAGTATGCCAGTAAACCCAAAGCATGATGCTGCCACCACCATGCTTCACTGTGGGTATAGTGCTTTTATGGTAATGTGCACTATATTTGTACCAAACATACCTTTTGGAATTGTGGCCAGAATATTCCACTATGGTTTCATTAGACCAGAACGCATTTTCTCACATGCTTTTGGGAGACCCGATGTATTTTTTTTTCTTCTATTTTTAATTTTAAATTTAGCCAGGTCTGGCTAATTTTCTTTACAAAAAAGGCTTCTGTCACATGTTCTACACAACGAGTACCCAGCTTATTGTAAATTTTGTATATTTCCCCCCCTAATATATTTGTTTATTTTCAGTTGAATTACACAGGTTATAGGCCACATTAATGGTGGATCAGGTTTGGAAAAGATGTATACCGGTCTCTTTTACATCAGAAAAACCTGGTATTTTTAGAAAGGTGTTTCAAAAATTCTGCATCCACTGTATTCATCCAAAATTTTAGCTTGAACTCTGAAGCGCTACTTGTGTTTACTGTTAGGATGTTTCATGAGCTTTTTAACTGGTCTGCTGTTTCAGACCAGTGGGCCCAGTGATTGGCATCGTCTATTTTATACTTTTTCACTTTACGCTTGCATTTACACCCGCCATTACAGTTAAAATAAGGCCACCTGTCATTGAGCTTGGTCTGTTTCTATTGTGTCAGTAGAAATAAAGGAAAGCAGGCAGGTTAAACAGGAAGCAGAGGAGAGAAAGCAGGACTTTTTTTAGTACAGTTAGTGGAGAAACACTTGGCCATGCACTAACAGTGACACATCACACAGACAAACACTTAAACACTGAGCGTACCGATCTGCCCGGTGGCGATGATGTTTTTGAATTTTGGGTGCTGATTGACGGTCAGGCAGAGGATGTCATCTGTGTGTTCCAGGTAGAAGCTCTGAGTTCCTGCAGGGCATAAAGACACAAAAACACATCACCGTGGTATTAAAGGACTGCAAGCAATGATGTTGACCCCTCAGGAAATGGCGTCTCTTTTCCTTCCAAGACCCAAGAAAGAGTGTGACTTTTGGCCGCAGCAACACAGTTGACTCGACAGATTTGGTTCCTTTTGTTCTGTTCCCAAAAATCAAACTCAAATTGATAGATCACCATTTTGATACAGTGGAATAGAATCGGACTTCCAGGAAAACACCTCTACCAGTAACAGGACTGTGGAAGCAGTCCAGAGGTGCACAAGCAGAGGATATTGAAGTCTCTTTGATATTAATATTGTGACTAAAAACAGAGTTCAGACAACACACTTGAAGGAGAAACGAATTCAGCCTGCTGCCACTGAAGACCCACGTTCACCAGACTCAGCCAGAAAAGCAACATGTGCCCGGCAATCATGAGGTGTTATTGTTACCGGTGCTGAGGCTGTGGACGATGGCGGTGGCGGCAGTGTGGTAGACAATCTCTGTGCCGTCGTTGAGGTAGTGCAGGTTGTTACGACAGTCGAAGCCCCGAAAACCAAACACGTGATCCAGAATCAGATCCTGGAGAGGGAGGAAGCTAGAAATGAATATGAGGACAGACACACAGCCAGCCAGCCAGCCAGACAGCCAGACAGACAGACTCACCTCAACTAGCCTCTTCTTCTTGGACACATTGTTCTTCTGGAGCTTCTCAGGTTGCGGTGCTGCTCGGCTCACTGGTGGTCTGGAGGATCGATTAGTTTGGTAATCAGTTAAAAAGAAAAACATCCCCAAAGGATGCCCCAATGCCCCAAAGGACTTGGGTCAGAGACAGACAGGTGGAGGACAGACAGTGAGACAGCGAATTTACGCGGACATAGATGTGAGACAGATGTTTCTTCTTACAACAGGCTGCGGTACTACTGTGTAAATTACAACTTGGCCTTTGACCTCTGTCTGAATCCCTCAGGTATCCTGCGTACACATTCACCTGATCCAGCTGTGTCATTATTCTTAAAGTGGGTTCACATAGGAAGCGACCAGCAGTGATGTGGCGACCAGAGACCATGAAATGTCAAAGTGACAGGTGAACAAACCAGCGCATTCTCATCCTCTCCAGCTTAAATGGTCAGATTTGTCAATGCCACTGATGTCTCTCAGGTACGCACTGGGTGTCCTTTAGGGTGGGGCATTACATACCAGGTTATGACAGGTCTGTCACACAGCTAATGGAGAGGACTTAAGAGTACTTAAACTCAAAGCTAAATGTTTTATTGTCCAGGTTTTATTGCCGAAGCCTCAACTTAATAGAGTACTGTTAATACCTAAACCTAACCAAGTTAGTACTTAAGTGATTATTTTTTAATACCTAAACCTAATTGATTAGTTTTTTTAATGCCTAGACCTGACTGTTTTTAGTGTCTAAACATAACTGATTAGTTTGTTAATACCTAAACCTAATTAATTAGGTTTTTAGTGGCTATACCTAACTGATTCGTTTGTTTAGTGCTTAAACCTAACTAATTAGTTTTTTAGTGCCTAAACCTAACTGATTCTTCTTCTTCTTCTTTTGGCTGCTCCCGTTAGGGGTCGCCACAGCAGATCATCTGGTTATGAATCTGCATATTTGATTTGGCAAATTGTTTATGCCGGATGCCCTTCCTGACGCAACCCTCACCATTTGCCCTGGCTTGGGACCGGCACTAGGAGTACACTGGCTTGTGGGCCCCTGTGGCTGGTTTCTAAACCTAACTGATTAGTTTTTTAAATACCTAAACCTAACTGATTAGTTTTTTTTAAATACCTAAACCTAACTGATTAGTTTTTTTTAAATACCTAAGCCTAACTGATTAGTTTTTTAGTGCCAAACCCTGACTGATTAGTTTAGTGCTTAAACCTAATTGATTAGTTTTTAACGCCTAAACCTATCTGATTACACATTTTAGTGCCCAAACCCAACCGAGTAGTTTTTTAGTGCCTAAACTTACCAATAAAGTGAAAGTGAGACTAAATGGCAAATGGAAAAAAGTGCACCAACACATAAAGATCCCGTGTGCGTAATGGAGAGCTGCAGGTGACATCTGACAAAAGAGGATGAGAACTCACTGAAACAGTTTCAGACAAACACAGGATGAACAGGAACTGCATGGACAAGCTGTACCATACAGACAGGTGGACAGGTGTTACCTGGATCCCCTGGACAGCAGAGGGATAGAACCAAGGTACAGAGCTTTAGAAAACACACATTCACACACACGGTCACACACTCCTACCTACATTTAGACACGACACACACATGCACACATGTAGGCCTGATTCCTCAGTCACTAAAGCTACATGCTCATAAAATGCTACCATGCTACTGCTGCTGGTTTATCATGTTCAGGCTAACATGCCAGTGTGTAGTTAAGTAGGCAAGCATGCACAGGCAACCTGAGAGTGAGTTTTCAGTGCTGGATCAAACAAGGTGAGGCCTTACTATATGCTTGACAAACCTGCTGCAGGGAGCTGTGCAGGGTTATCAAAATGACACATATTGGGAACATTTTATGACTACTGTCACTATTCTGTCTTATTTCTATTTGGCTGCCCTGTTACTGTGAAGACAACCTGATGATGATGTGATTCACTTGAGGTAATCAAACCTCTGGATCCTATTATACATATATTGACAGTATATTAAATTTACATCTGGCCCAAAGAATGTATATTTAAACACAGACAAAAGAAATGAGATAAAAGTGCCATAAAATATATCACGTGGTGTGCCTGGCCATTTCATTAGGTATACCTGGTCAACTGTTCATTAACACATATCTAATCAGCCAACCACATGGCGGTAGAGCTGGGTGATACAGGAAAATTTATATCAAGATAATATTTTTAAATCCAGTCAAGTCAATATCAATATGAGTTTCAATGTAAATCAAACAATTTCTGTCAAGCTTAAAATTTCCATTTTCCTCCTCAGTGAGATGTGAAGATACCACACAGAAAATTTTGGTTTAAATATAATTTATTGTGTGTCAGAAGTTGTACTGTACATGTACTGTAGTTTTATTGACGTTATATTGACCGTGTCTTAAATCTCTATTGCAGTAACTATCATTATCGTTTTATCTCCCAGCTCTACATGACAGCAACTCAGTGCATTTAGGCAGGTAGACATGGTGAAGATGACCTGCTGGCATGGTTGCTGGTGTCGCAGTTTGAATGGTGGACCCAAAAGCAGGTGCAAATACAAAGAAAGGTGCAGGCACTAAAAGTCTCTGTTTCCAAGTTAGTGAGTGTGGCCCAAAAAACAAAGTCCAGTGTAAGTTTTGCACACAATCCTGTGGGTCCCAACTCCTGGTGGCAGTGAGCAATGGTCCAAAGTGAGAGTGGGTCAGGCTTAGTTTTCCGTGGCGTGACTTGGCTTGGTGTGGTGGTCCTGAAGAGGCAGCAGAAAAACTGGTGGAGACAGGCTTGACTTGAGAGGTGGAACACATTATGAATCTTCATGGTCCATAGCAGCTTAAGGCAGACGGACACAGGGTTAACCAGTTTCTCTATGACAAATAGTTCAATACACTTTGGAGAAAGTTTACGGAATCAGACTTCATTGGAATATCTTTCGTGAAAAGCCTGGTCTGTAGTCAGGGCTAGATACCCTGTGTCGGTCTGCCCACCATTTGTTTTGCTCCACCGTCCTAATCAGAGCTGCCTTGGTGGGCCTCCACAACCTCTGACAGCGACGAAGGTGATGTAATACAAAGGGTACTGCAATATCATCCTCCTGGACCAGGAGCAGAGGTGGCTGGTAACCCTAACCTAAAGAGGCTTCAAATGGAGAGAAACTGTGCATCAGAGCTCTGAGACGAGCATGTGACAGACGAGATCTGTATTTGTTTTTTATTATGCTGAGATGAGAAGAATCCTCTCTCACAGGCGGCACTGCTCAAAGGTAGTGTCAGAGATCGTTTACCCATCTTGATGATGTTGGTGGAAGCATCTGGATTGCTTATATTTATTATTCAGATCAAGTCATACACAGTGGAAGCTGCCAAGTATTTTCCTGCTTGCTTCAAATGCATCCATTCTGCCACAGTGGTGTCTCTGTCAAGTTACAAAGTAGCTTCATACTTCTCAAGAATGGTGTCAACTGTTGTGTTGCCAAAATGGTGGAGCTGCATTTCCTGAGGCCAGGTTGAAGAATTAAAAACTAAGAAATGATCACATGACTCTTCAATTAAACCCCTCAGTAAGTTTATCGTGCTCCTGTCAGCATCAGCACTAGAAAGAGCATGTGTCCTGTAGCTGCCTTCACCATCAAGCGGAACTGTGAACTGTCCAATGGCCACCATGAGTTCATCCTTGCATTTCTTTTTAGATGTTGTCTTCAAAATGTTGCCAATGTCAAGCATTTTGGTTGGGAAACACTGAAAATGCTCTGTGCAGATTTGATTAGATTAGATTACTTTATTGTCATTTCAACTGCATATAAAATACACAGTGAAATGATATAGCATTCCCCCAGGACCCGTTGCCCCATACAAGAGTGGTGCCGGCCAGGGCCCACCTCCGGCCCAGCACAACACCCCGCCCACGATGTCCTCTTCCCCGGCCACCGGCATCAGGCGACGCCGAAGACTGAAGTCCCAGTCCACACAGCAAGCCGAGATCGGAGCTCCCAGAAACCGTCCATCCACAGCATCAGCCCTGCGATGATACTCCCCCCGGGAACCAAAGTTTTTGGTTCCCGGATGCTGCCCAGCAGGTCATGAAAGAACAACGCCGCCGGATCGCCAGTTAGCCTCGTCCGTGGACGGAGCTACAACGGCGTCTGGTCATCCTCGAACCTCTGACTTTCGAACACAAACACCACTGTCCCGGTGTCCACAACATCCGAACACCCGAATACCGGGTCCGAACATGGACAATCACAGGATAACAAGCACCACCTTGGTTCTGGAGGGGCTGCGAGCTACCGTCGTGCCGCCATCTTGGCCCAAAAAACTTGACTTGGCCCAAAAACAGTGACTTGCGGATATTCTGCAAGTCACTGTTATCACTTGTGGCCAGTTTTATTTTAATGGCTGGCAACAGTCTTGATATCTTCGACAGCGTGTCTGATACTGTGAAACTTGCCCAGTTTCAAAGGAGATCCCATTCTCTTCACATAACTTCTTGAGCACAGCTGTGGGTTTGCTCCACCTTTCTGCAAATAAAACTGCAGCAGTTTGACCACGGAGCGATTAAACGTCTCCCAGTAGGGAACCTTACTGATTCTGTTCAGGTCTCCAGTTTGGGTGCAGTGCACACAATGTGCACAAGGGAGTGCGCCACTGCAGCCAGTTGCCGTAATTTTGGCACAACGCCGTTGTAAATCCCGACGTTGACAGCAGCCCCGTCTGTGCACACAGCAACCAACTTTGTCCTCCGGTCATCCAAGCCTGCATCCTGGAAAAGCTTCACAAGTCCATCTGTTATGGCCTGTGTGGTCAGGAAGTCCGTGGTAATCTCTCCGGTGTTGGACACAGACACAACATAAACTGTCTCCTGCTTGGTTTTAGTTGTGTCCTCAGATCCGTCAAAAATCATCCCCCAAAATTCAGCAGACTCCAACTTGGCACCCAACTCCCTGCTGATAGCGCACGCAATGTCTGTGTGGCCCCTTCATGTCAGTGGTATGCACCTCCAACATTAACTCCTAGCCTCTCCAGTAAAGGAATTTCCTCAGCATAGGAAGATATGAGAAGTGCGTGTTTAGCTTTGTGAAATTTACACAGAACTTGCCGTTGTTCTTCATTCAACTTGTTTCACCCACTGGCTAGTGGATGGCTGGATACTTATTCGTTATTAGCTTGTTTAGTATGAACAGCCTGCACATTCATGTGCTGCGTGCTCTTTTCATATTTGTCAAATAAAGGATCACTGAAATTCTTTGAGCCTGTGTAAAATGCATCCGTTTTGTCAGCGAGGTGTGGACGTGAGCGGCATATCTTGCACCGCTGTTCAGCGTGTGTATCTTTAGCTTCAAGCCGCGGCACATGTTGGAGTCACTTTTCCTGAGTTGATGGCATGCTGATTACCTGTCAGGTACTGACACGAATTAAATTGCGCAGTCCTGGTTTTTTGTGATGCATGTGTACCTGCATACCAGTTATGTGCACACCTGATTACAGCAAGAGGACCACAGTAGGTGCCAGTCCTGTCAGCTAAGAACAGGACACTGAGGCTGCGTGAACTGCAGGCTCACCAAAGATGGACAGAAGATTGGAAAAACGTTGCCCGACCCCAGCTCAAAGGAAAGGACAAAAGGTGACTTATGTGAAAAGTGACTTTAAGAACCCTAAGGTGAAATATGTAATCAGTTGATAAGTAATGCCTGTAGCGTGTGGATGAGTGAACATATGCTGTGTCGATAAAGCAATAAATAAAGACAATCAAGAGCAAACCAACCCAAATGACCTGGAAGACAGAGCCAGGTGTTTGACTGATGAGCTCCATATATACACCTTTAAACTAGCAACCAACCGAGGCGACAACATTACTCTAAATGAGCAGCTCCCACACCTCCTCCCCTGAGTCTCCATTCCTGCTGCCACATTCAGATGGTAGGCTCAGAGTTTGGTGTGAACACCATGAAAGCATGGATCCATCCTGCCTTGTATCAGTGGTTCAGCCTGCTGGTGGTGTGACGGTGTGGGGGATACTTTCTCTGCACAATTTGGGCCCCTTAGAACCAACTGAGCATAGTTTAAAGCCCACAGCCTACCTGAGTATTGTTGCTGACCATGTCCATCCCTTTATGACCACAGTGTACCATCGTGTGATGGCTGCTTCCAGTACGAAAACACACCATGTCACAAAGCTCAGATCATCTCAAACTTCTTGAAGGAGTTCACTGTCCTCAGATGTCCTCCACAGTCAGCAGATCTCAGTCCAACAGAGCAGCTTTGGGATGTGGTGGAACAGGAGATTCTCATCATGGATGTTCAGCCCACAAATCTGCAGCAGCTGTGTGATGCTGTCATGTCAACATGGAGCAACATCTGTGAGGAACGTTTCAGCAGCTTGTTGGATCTCTGACATGATGAATTCAGGCA
>VUQH01082150.1:0-11007 GCA_015106775.1 Etroplus canarensis | reverse complement strand
TTTTTTGCTGAGATCCGATTTTTTTGCGTGGTCGTTGACGTTATTTAAATACAACCGCCATCAGAGTCCAGGGTGAACGGTCTCCGGCCCTGAAGTGACGCACGTGCACAGAGGAAAGCGTGACGTCACACGCAGCACGCTGTGTTTACCGAAGTAAATATGGATGCTTCACTTTCTTTCCACCGACTAGCTCCATCAATGCTGCCTGCCACGCTTGATCTCGCCTCCTCCGACGCAGAGTTAAGACATCCGTCCCACGTCAATGACGTAAAAGTCGGATGAAATGCGACACGGCCGTTCAGACTGAGGACGTGTTCAAAAATATCCGATTTAGGACCACATACTGAAGTGACCTGAATCTGCTTTGACAAAATGGGATCCGGGCTGTTCAGACTGTCATGGACAAATCAGATTTGGGCCAGTTTTCCCTACAGTGTTTGTCTGGGTGTTTGTGTTCCCTCCTTAAAGTCTTGCAACTCTGGATTTCTGTGTATTTTCACCTTTTTGACCTTTTGTTATCCTCAGTCACGACATGTTGAGGTGGTTTTTATAAAGAACTGTCCGTGCTGTTCCAGTGTTTATTAGGTTAGGTTCATTTTCTTTGCAGTTATTTTAAGCTTCAGTTCTGGTCCCTGTAAGCGTTGCTTACTCGTCTTGCGTCAGTTTTGAATTCTTGGTTTTTAATAAGCTTCAGCTCCTGTTTTGACTTTGGTTTTTGTGCTCATTTTTCTCTGACGTCTTGCTGGTTGGTTTTCTAGTATCAATGCAATCCAGCTACAAGCACATGCAAAGGGGGTGGAGCTGGCAGCATCTGACCAATCACAAACATGGATAAGTCTATGGGCAGAAAAGCGGCTGATTTTTTTTTACAAAGGAAGATAAAATTAAGTTACAAGAAAACATGAAGAGGTTAAAGACAGAACACAGACTGAAGCGTGCGTGTGCTATAAGATCGGCTGCATTAATGAAGTTTTAGCCTTCTTTTATTATTTATTATTAACCTTATTTAAGCAGGAAGCGAACTGAAGTCCTGGGCTGACAGACAGCATGACCCTAGCATGTTCTTCAGTGGCAGGAGAAAACCTGCTCAGGGAGAACATGCTGTAACATGTAAGATTATGTGCAGCCAACAGGGCGAAAAAAAATCAACTCGGTGAAGAAAGTTGCGTCCAAGAATCTGGACAGGCCTCAAGGTGACTCAGGAGGTGGAAGCTGCTTCCTGCCACACTGGGAAGTCAGGTGGTGGAAGGAGGACTTCGAAGAGCTCTTCAAACACCTGACACAACCTCTCTGGAGGAAGCAGAGTCTGGTGATGAGGGGGATGGCTCACCCATCACCGCGGCTGATTCTAGCCAAAAAAGCTCTGGTGGCCGGAGACATGAGAGTCCATTCGTCAATCGAGCCTCAGATTCAGGAGGAACCGTGCAGTCTTCATCCTGGTTGTGGAACACTGGACCTACTCTTTATCCTCTCGAGGATATTCAAGGGTGCATGCGTGTTGGCCCAACAAGTCTACATGTGTTCTGTGGACTTGGAGCAGGCGTCCCTCAGCGTGTCCTGTGAGGGGGTGCTTCAGGAGTATGGTGTATCGTTTGTCGCTGTTTCTGTTCAGTGGGTGGTGGGTTTACATTCCTGGACTCTATGAGAGGAGTGTAATCAGATTACCACAAAGTGACGCTGCACAGTGGGCGGGTCACTCAGCAGACTATTTTGATATGGACAAGATGCAGATTTATTTGGTGCAGCTTTAAACTCTGTAATAATTAGGTGTGTGTGTGTGTGTGTGTGTGTGTGTGTATACATACCTCTCCTCAGCAGACAGCTCCTTCAGCTGTTGGTGAGGTTTGGTTCCTTTCATCTCTCGGATGCTGACGGCATACATCTTAGTGGTATAATCCACCATCTTTTCCCGAGCAACATCGCTGTCGTAGCCTTAAAACACACACACACACACACACACACACACGCGCGCACGCACACACACACACTTGGGTCGTCAACCTTTTTTAACCCACCGGCAATAGAACCACACCAGTTACAGACCTGATGTCTGATAATCAGAATACTTTATTAATCCCTGGGGGGAAGTTACTGTGTTATAGTGACATAACAATGTTATGAGGTTGGTTTGGTCGTCCGTTTATCAGCAGGATTACATAAGATGTTAAGTTTTCCATAAAAAAAACAGCTTTGGAGTTGATCCTGATCTGGACCAAGTGATTTTTTTAAAATCTTCACAAACACACACCATACTGAAATTTAAAAAAAACCAAAAAACGATTGGTAGACATTGATGTACACCCTCACTGCTTCCACAGGAGTTCAGAGGTCAGTATCAGCCAGGGGCTGCTAATCAATGCACTAATTAACTGATCATCAGTCAGTGTGAGCACCTCTATAAAAGCAGAAGTTCTGGCAGTTTGCTGCTCCTTGTATATCAGCACAAACACCTCATAGCAGCTGTCAGCACGGTGATGGTGATTTGGGCTTGTTTTGCAGCCACGGGACCTGGGCACCTTGCAGTCATTGAGTCGATCATGAACTCCTCTGTATACCAAAGTATTCTAGAGTCAAATGTGAGGACATCTGTCCCACAGCTAAAGCTTGGCCCAAACTGGCTCATGCAACAGGACAATGATCCCAAGCACAGCAGCAAATGTCCAACAGAATGGCTTAAAAAGAAAATAATCAAAGTGCTCCAATGGCCCAGCGAAAGTCCAGACCTCAACCCCACTGAAATGCTGTAATGGAACTTTAAGAAGGGGCCAAAATTCCTCCAAAACCATGTGAGAGAAGTCATACAGAAAACCATTGCTGCAACTTATTGCTGCTAAAGGAGGTATTATTTTAAAGGTCAAGAAGAAGAAGAGCCTCTGGCTGTTTCTGCATGAGTTCTTGTTACTGTGGCCTGATGGTTACAAATGGTTATCTGAGTATCATTCTTAAAACCGAAAACAGACGAACCTCCATCCTCCTCGATGTCATCATCCGACTCCTCGCTGTCCACGAGTGGTCGATTGTCCCGAAACAAAGGCCCGTCCCCCTCCACGCTAACCCCGCCTCCTCGCTCCCTCACCCAGATCATCAGGGCGGTGTCGGCCCCGCCCACCGTCAGCAGCGTGGAGTCGTCCTGAGCCCAGTGGACGTTGGTCACCTGGGCGCTGTGGCCCACGTAGCGTTTAAAGCGAGCGTACTGACCCTGTGGAGAGGAAAGGAAGGAATTTTGACTGCGTATACTTTGACTTTTGAAATCAAAGAGAAATGAAAAACATTGAGACTATATTTCCCATAATGCATTCTGCCTTCCTTACAAGTATTTTAATCATGACGCGTTTCATTGGTCACGTGACTCAGGTCACATTTGGCTCTAAAATATGAAAAACGCTAGCTGAAGTCAGGACAGAGACTGTATATAAAAGATGGACACACCCACTGTGATGTCATCCATGGGTTCACTAACTTTCATTTTTGAAGCCTTGAGCTAGGCTTTTCACCATTCTGTGATTTTTGAAACTTGACCTGTCAACCAAGGCATGAATGTGACTGAGAAACTGCAGGGGGCTGCACACTCATTTGTCAATCACAGCTGAATCAGCCTTTTTTAATTGTCCTTTTCTACATTAACGGGACCATAACTTATAAAACCAACATTATGCTGTTTTCAGCAAGACTTGAAAGTAGCAACAGAGGTCATAAACTTATCAGGAAAGTGTTTAGATTTAGACACAGATAGGTTCATTTTCTCTTCCAGATATCTTTGAAATCAGACGACTCTCCCCCTGCTGGCCAATAGAAAGAATGCATTTTGGGGAAAATCTTATCTCTCTGTGGGTTGGAGTGTGTGTCGTACTCTGACAGGATAGCTGAACAGTTTGAGGAAGCCAAAGTCATCTCCGGTGGCGAGCAGGGTTTGGTCTCTGGTGAGCGACGTGGCGTTGATGTCGGTGATGTCACTGTGAGTCGGCCAGATTCCATCACAGGTGGAACCCAGAACGGACGTCCAGCTGGCCCACTCGATCTGCTCCAGCTATACACAAGCATAACACAACACACATACGCTGCCTTTACACACACACTCTGGATGATGATTCTTTCCCACATGTAGCACAACGCAGGAAATACTCAGAATGGCCGAGGCGGGCAAGCGCAACGGCACACATGACGTCCACAAATTTACCGGACCATTACCTGGACTATTCTCAGGTATTTGGATATAATTATGGCCTTTTCAGGATCTTCGTGTCAGCATGTTTGATATGAAATTAAATACCAGAGAGTATATTAAACTGCAAAGCCTCAGCTTTGAGCTGAAAGACTGACTGTGTGAGATTTAACCCTTTCAACACAAAGCATCCAGGCTGTGTGAGTTCAAAAGTATTTAGACACTGGGTTCAGTTCATCTCAGGCTCAGAGTTGCCCTTTAGATGATTAATGTGAGGAGCAAAGAGGTGACTGCAAATGAAAAATGTCAGTAATAAGGAAAAAAAAAGCTTTTGAAGATACAGTGCTGTGCAAAAGACTTGAGCCACCACTCATTTCTTTCTATTCTGAGTTTCTTGTAATTTGAGCCCAGACCTCAACATTTATTGAAGCAGTGTAGGATCATGTTGACGGAGAATAGAACAAAAGGCAGCCAACATCCAAAGAAGAGCTTTGGAATGTCCTTCAAGAAGCCTGGAGAACTATTCCTGAAGACTGCTTAAAGAAATGAGTTAAGAGAGTTCAGGCTGTGTTGAAGAATAAAGGAGCTCAGACCAAACATTGACTTTCAAGCTGCTTAGAATCGTACAACCTCTGCCTTATGTGATTTCCATTTGTACCTGTTTCCCATTGTCCTGCAAAAAAGAATGGAGGGGTGGCCCAACATCTTTGTACAGTACTATATACGTATTTAAACCCCCCAACTTTAGGCAGGCTGTTTTAAAACTGATTTATCTGCTTTACACTTCTTTCTATAATTAAATAAACCAACTCAAACCAAAGCTGAGACTTTGATCTTTAATGCTGTGTCCATTAAATTATGTCACATTAAATGTGCTGAGAGAAACAGGCTACAGAGCCATGTGTATTCTGGTCCTAACACACACACTGACCTCTGAGTGTCTGATGGTTTGTCTTTTTCCTCTCGGAGCTTCGAAGAACAGTTGCTCTTTGGCCCCTGTGTTCACCTGCAGCAGTTTTCCTGAAAGGAAACAAAGAAATAAGAATCATTACAACTTTCAGTTTGCTGAATGAAATAAAAAAGGTCTGCAAGGTCAGAAGACACTCAGGATTCACTTGGTCTGATGATTATGAGTCTTTGCACAGTTCATGTGCCTCCACATGTTTAGCATTTACTTTTTATTATGTACATAATCACAATTAAACCCTGCTTTATAGTGAATATACAGAACTGCTCAAAAGTTTGTAAAAATTGCTTGATTTCCATGGAAACACACATGAAATGAGTCTGAATAGGAAATATAGCAAATGACATGCTAACACTGTCAGAGTTAAAAAAAAAAAATGATTTTAATGGAAATGATTAATGTTTTCATTAAAAACATTCAGCCTGGCAGACCTTAGACATTCTAGATGTCAGTGTTTTAAAGTAATCTGATGAGATTTCACCCCATGCTTCCTGGAGCATCTCCCACAAGATGGATTGGCTTGATGGAGTCTTCCTCTGTACCATACAGACAAGCTGCTCCCACAACAGCTCAACAGGGTTCAGATCCAGAAACTATGCGGCCACTCCATTACAGTCAGAATTCTGACTGACTGCTTATTCTTTATATATTGCTGACACATGCTGGAGGTGTGTTTTGGCTCATTATCCTGTTGTAGGATGAATTCGGCCCCAATCAAGTGCTGTCCTCAGGTTATCGCACAGCGTTGTAAAATTTTGTAATAGATTTCCTTTCTCAAGGTCCCTTCACTCTGTACAAATCTCCTATTTTACCACCTCCAAAGCACTCAGACCATCACGCCGCCTCCACCATGCTTGGCTGCTTGGCTTAAGCACTGTTCTTGCATCTTTTCATTTGTTCTGTGTCTCACAAATGTTATTCCGTTTGATCCAAAGACCTCAAACTTGGACTCCTCTGTCCTCAACACATTCATCCAGTCTTCCAGTGTCCAGTGTCTGTGCTTTTGTCCATCTCAGTCTTTTCTTTTTTTTGGTCAGTGTGAGATATGGCTTTTTCTAGGCAATTCTGTCGTGTAGTCCAGCATCCTGAATTCTCCTCTTCACTGTTGATGCTGACACTGGTGTGTGATGGATACTATTTAGTGCAGCTGCCAGTTGATGACCTGTGAGGCGTCTTTGACTTAAACTACACACTCTCAGATATTTGTCTTCTTGCACAGTTGTGCATTAGGGTCTCCCTCTCCTTTTTCTGTCCTTGTTAGAACCAGTTTGTGCTGCTCTCTGAAGGGAGTAGTTAACAGCATGGTAAGAGATTTGAAATTTCCTCACACTGAATAGCCTTCCTTTCTAAGCTCAACAATAGGCTGATGGGTCTCTAAAGAAAGTTTTTTCTTTCTGGCTATTTGAGCCTGTAAATAAAAATAACTGGTGATGCTTCAGATACTAAACTAACCTAAAGAGTGCCATGCTCCATTTCTTCGCTCCCTTATTAGTACCACAGTTTTCAGCTGTTAAAAACAATCACAAAAGAGTTTTCTAATGACCAATTATCCTTAGAAAATGATTAACCTGGATTAGCAACCATACCAGGAGATTGATGCAGAGGACTAACAGCTGCTGATTACAGGCCTCTATGTAAAAATGTAGTTCATTCTTTAAAAATAATCTGAATAATTTTTATTTGTTCTCAGATAGATAAAATCGTTTATAAATTCCATGAAAATATGTTTTTTTTTGGAAAATAATGACATTTGCAGTGATCCCAAGCTTAAGAGCAGTACTGTACACACAACTCTCAGAATTATGAGCAACTTCTAAGCTGCAAAAATTTGAAAGGTCAAGGTTTTGTAATCAATAGAAATATGCATGAAAAAAAGCACAAAAATGATGCCACCAGTCCTGCAGGTGTGTCCAGGTGTTGCAGCAGACTGCGTGGATGGGTCAGCAGGTAAATCTGTGAGTTACCTCGGGCGTCCCAGTCGATGTGTGTGATGTAACTTGACGCTCCTTTACAAATCCCAACTCTCTTGCTGCTCAGCACATTGTAGATGTCCACGAAACTGTCATGTGACGCCACCGCCAGGTATTTACCTGAGTCTGAGCACGGGCAAAAGAGCACAGCGAAACACTTTATACAAATTATCTGCTGAAAATCATCTAAACATACAGTTTTTCTTCAATCTTTAATCACACTGTACTCTCACCAGGCACTTCTTCAGGTATGCCTGAAATCATTAACACAATTGCCTAATCAGCCAATCCAGTCACACCGCAGCAGTTCAATGTATTCAGGTGTGGGTGTTTCACAAACTGCTGATCTACTGGGTTGTTCCCATTCAACCGTCTCTAGAGTTTACAGAGAATGGTCAGAAAAAGAGAGAAACTGTAGTTAAAAATGTTGAAATCTGTCAAAATAATGATTTGAGGATTCCTAACAAGCAAATGTAGTGATGAACAGGTTTTACCAGCTGAGAACATCACTAAATTAAAGCTGGTTTTATCTCCAAAAGAAGAAGTTCTTCATTTTATCCCCACCTGGCTGGAGCACTGTAAGTCTCCTGTACAATTCAATTCAATTCAATTCAGTTTTATTTATTACATACAACAAAAGTTGCCTCAAGGCGCTTCACACTGTAAGGTAAAGATACTACAGTGTTAAAGAGAAACCCCAACAATCAGGCAATCCCCTGTGAGCAAGTACTCGGCGAGCGTGGGAAGGAAGAGCTCCCTTTTAACAGGAAGAAACCTCCGGCAGAACCAGGCTCAGGAAGGGGCAGCCATCTGCCTCGACCGGTTGGGGGTGAGGGGACAGAGAAGAGAGAAAGGAGAGCAAAGAGAGACACAGACTGTACATAGGGGTGTCGAAATCTAATCTTTTTAAATTGCAAATTGCTGCAACACTTTTAAATGGTGCAAAGAAGGAGCGATACAGTGATACTGTGGTGAGCACGGTTCAAATCTCCTGGTTTCTGGGCCTACTCCAGCTCACCTCACAGCCCAAAGACATGCATGTTGGCTTCCTAAATGCCAGCAGGCGTAGATACAAGCTGCATAAAGTGCATAGAATAAAGAGCTCTGTAGTGAAAAGGTAAATGTGTCTTTGAATGAAGAGGTCCACTTCAAACGCGTTTTTCCTGCTGCACTAAGAGTACAGTGGAAAACGGTCTGGAGTGTTACTGTGCTGCTCCTGTCACTCATGGATAAACACCTCAACACTGACGAGGACTGCTGGGTTACGCTTCCAAACCCTTTATGCGGAGCTCGGTGTTTGTACCTGGGCTGAAGCGGATGTCAGAAATGGCGTCCCGCCGATGGTGGAAGCTCAGCAGGTCCTCCAGTGTGTCTGCATTCACCACCAGCACGCCGCCATCACTCAGACCGACTGCCAACGCTTTCCCATCAGGAGAGAAGGCACAGCAGCGACCGCCTGTAACACACACACACAGATCAATCAATTCACTGACACGTAGATTATTTCCTGACTTCTCAGTAGTTTGATGTTTGATGTGATGTTTATTTCTGGATCCTGTGGATTCTTTTCTCTTATTTTAGGATGACGTTTGTCTGTTTGTCAGCAGAAAATATCGAGCTGGATTTCATCAAACGTTGGTGGAGAGGTTGAAGCCTCAGCATTAAAGTTTTGATCACTGCCCTGTTGGTTTTGTGGTGCAGCATCAATAATGTGTATGAGAGGATCACAGACACAGATACCTGCTAATTAGTGCTGAGTAACCTCCAAATAAAATCCTCCTCCTAATCATCCCCTACCCTGGAGGTTTTCCAATTTTTTGCAGTACAACCTGTAATTGAAATGGGTTTAATTTATTTTTTATTTTATGTAATGAACCTACACAAATTAGTTAACCACTGTAGTGATAAAGAAAGTTTTTAACAGGCTGTGAACATCTTTATTTCTGCTTTAAAGTAAGGCATTTTAACATGGCAGTTGATGGGGACTGACTCCCTGTCAGAGCCGGCCTCTAGTGGACATTGGAGGAACTGCAAGCTGTGGAGGCTGACGTGACAAAGGAAGAAACCTCTAAATTTGGGTCTTGATCACTTTCATTAAAATTGTTTATATTTACTGGACATTAATGTGTAAAAGTTGATATGTGCTGCTTTTATCTGACCTCTCTTCAGCTTGCGGACGGCCACCATGCGGTGATTGGCTGACGTCTCCCAGAGTCGCAGGGTTTTGTCATCACTGACGGTGGCGCAGACAGGAAGGAGGGGATGGGGGGCCAGGCCCCACACCTCACCCTCCATGTGGCCCTGCACACAAAAACACACACACACACATATCAATGGAAAAATATGTATTTACTGTACAAAGAAAACAAACTTAATGTTAAGATCATCTTCTTAGGCATCTCTGGGCCATTTTCGTGCAGCTGCAATTTGTAGAATCCTACATGAAAGTCTTCAACTAGTTGTGTTTTTGCTTCCTCTAACTCTTGCCACAACCATAGGAAGCATAGTATTGTCCAAAAAGGTCTTGGTAAACTGAAGCATTAAGATTTCCCTTCACTGGAACTAAGAGGCCCAGGACAACCCCAGAAAAACAACCCCATGGCTTTATCCCTCCTCCATCAAACTTTAAAGTCAGCCAGGTAACGTTCTCCTGGATTGACCAAACCCAGACTGGTCCATCAGACTGCCACATAGAGAAGTGTGATTTAAGGTTGTGCTGATGGACAGTGATGCTAGGGATCAGCTGTGATCAATGTGATAGTTTTCCAGTTTTGATGATTTTTCCCTACTGATGCATGAAATTATCATTATATTGAGATTGGTAAACTTAATCTGCCTCTCTAGAGTTTCATGTCACATCTCTACACATAACTGAAAAAGTGATTTGAACTTCACACATGGACTTTTTGAGTTAATGATTGTGATTTGATATAATCAGTACAAGTCCTTCTCTCCTTCCTTGGTGTCCAGCCTCTCATACAACTTACTGTAAGTCTTTTCCTTTGCCTTTGCCACTTCTCTCTTTGCTATGTGCTTAGCCTCCCGGTACTCCTGTCTACTTTTTTTTTATCTCCCTGACTATCCCATGTTTTCCTTGCCAGCCTCTTCCTTTGAATACTTTCCTGTACTTCCTCATTCCACCACCAAGTCTCCTTGTCTTCTTTCCTTTGTCCAAAGGACACTCCTTCCTCAACTTCCACCATTTAATCCTTGACTCTACCTTCACTTGCTTCCTCTTCTTGCTTTCCAAAGTCATCCTACAGACCACCATCCGATGTTGCCTAGCTACATTTTCCCCTGACACCACCTTGCAGTCTCCTACCTCCTTCAGGTTGCACCTCCTGTATAAGATATAGTCCACCTGTGTGCACCTTCCTCCACTCTTGTAGGTCACTCTGTGTTCCTCCCTCTTTTTGAAATACCTGTTTACCACAGCCATTTCCATCCTTTTCGCAAAATCCACTACCATCTGAATCAGAATCAGATTCCCAGGAGGGAAATTATATTTTGTTACAGACACTCAGCCATATATAAATAAATATAAAGACAGTAGATATATATAAGAGGTAAGAAATATGATAAAAATAAATAAAAAATAAACCTGTGTATGAATTGCTATATGAATCATAAATACTCTAAAGTTAAACACTCTACAGTATGTAAAATGTAAAATCTGACCCCTCTGTCAGAGAGTCCAGCTCCACACCCACGATGTTACCAGATCAGTTTGTTGAATCTGCTGGTGTCTGCTACTCTCAGTCTGCTGCCCCAGCACACTACAACATAGAGGATGGCATCTGTCCCTCCACATTCCTCTCCTTAACACCATACCTACCCAACACCTCCTCATCCCCTCTGTTCCCTTCACCTACATGCCCACTGAAGTCTGCTCCAATCACCACTCTCTC